>ML813335.1:72227-91020 GCA_009831015.1 Picea engelmannii | reverse complement strand
ATCTTGTACTTGAACATTTAAGTGGGGTAAAAGGAGGTTGCTCCCTCGAAGAGGCTTATTATCTGAAATTATCTCTTTTTCAAGGCGTTGAGTACTTTTCCTGAGGTTTTTCTATGCTATATTGATGTTTGGTTCTTAACATAAGGAGACATGAGGGGGTATATGGATATTGGGGGCTTGTGGGGCTTGGAAAGGAGGCCTTTCAGGCCTAGGTCGGACTATCCCCTGCCCAATCCAATCAATTAATCTTGCATGAAACATTTGGCCAAGCTCTTTTGAATCAGCGTCAAAATGTATAGAGAACATGGGCCTTCTTGGGCCTCGATTTCAATTACCTTTGCCTCTGTTTCCTCGGCCATGGATTCCTCGACTGAAAAAATCATCCTGCATGTGTGATCGATTAGCAAATATTATTTTAAATAACCATACATGACAGCTCCTAAAATATGAAATAGAATTTCGCTCAGAATGTATCAGACTCATGCAATCCAATCCATGCAAACTTTTTTACTGTAATTCAACGAGCAGGGGGTGAAATAGCGTCCTATAATATGTGATGGGTTGGTATTGAGTGAAAATACGATATAATGAAAGGGGAGAGGAAATGATTACTGCTCAATGAAAACAACAATCAACTGTAAATAAAACTAATAAAACCTCATTGCAATCCACCCAAGACACTGCCACTTTCATTCACTTTAACACAGAAACTCTCTTGGTTGTAATCAATCTCAAAACAGGGAGTGAGAAATGAATACGGGATATGTGAAGGGTTTGTAATTAGTGGAAAGTGGGATAATGGGAGGGGAGGATAACGATTAATGTTCATGAAATAAATCAAGCGATCCATAAAACATTCTGCAGTAAGCGTAGATGCACCAACCAACAATCATCATGAACGAATAAAAATTACTATGTACTTAATTAACTCATTGTCCAATAATCAAATATCCAACACAGTGCCATCACAAAACCATAAGCATTCGACATAATTTGTAAGAGGTTATGCTCCCTTCATTCATACACTCTGTATTTTATAACAATTTACGAACAGTACCCATTTCCAATTTGTAACTATCAAAATCAACCATTGTCCAGGCATTTCTTCAATCCACGACTATACTCAAGAGTCATGTTTTCAAAATAATAATGAAGTCACTATTACTGCAATAGATCCCATCAAAATTGCAACGATATTCGGTCACATATATATGTGTGTGTGTGTGTGTGTGTGTGTGTGTGTGTGTGTGTGTGTGTGTGTGTGTGTGTGTGTGTGTGTGTGTGTAGTAAAATAATCAAGACCAAATTGCCACACCAGAAATGACAATTTGTTATACAACCAACAACCATCATTTAGACACAAGCTATGCAGAAGTAATTTTTCCAGGTAATGTAGTTATGCCCCTGTAAAAACAAACAATTCAATGTGACTTAAAAGCTAAGCCACCTATCCAACATGATTGTCATCAGCAGTGGTCAATTGCAATAAATAACAAGCTAAAAACTCAGTGGTATCACCAAGTATGAAAAACAAGCCATCCATACCACACACAGTGCACAGCTAACAAAACCCCATAGTGCAACATTTCCATTTATCGCACAACAATCATACAATCATGATATAACTCAGTCTATCATGCTAAGCTATTGATTTAGTCACTCGTGATTGACCAAGCTGTGCACACTCGGGCTTATTCAACCAACACACACAAGGATGCAATGGATCTATCCGGTCCAATAATCATCTTTCCCCAAAGAAAACCATAGTTACCTCGCCCAATAATTCATTTCTCAAAATACCATACACAGGATGCGACATGTATGAACAACACCAAGCATTCATAACCAATGTAAGCCATCATCCAAATCACCGTAAGTGAAATTACTAGTGATTTCATATCAATCAACAATTTGCCACTATGGGAGAAAATCAATCAACCGAACAATCTGTAGTAGTTATGCATAACCACGCATCCAATCGAATCGGGGCAGAGGCCTTTCCAATAAAATTATTGAGTACCAATATGAGGAGAGTGAATGTGTCCTCTGAAAGTGCAATTGGCAACGAAGGGTTTATCCTTATTATCACAAAAGAAGTAACCAAATTCCAAACTAACATGACTGTCATATACCAACTAGGTGAGTCTGTATCCAAAGTAACTGACCATACATTCAAGCCACAATAACCTGTAGCAACTTGACAGGCATGATAGTCTCCTCTATAAAACTCCAGACTGAAGTATTAAGGTTCTATTATGTATCCAACCCTGGGGAATGGAACCAACTCCGCGTAATGGTGGAACCTTCGAGACCAATGATGCACACAAAGAGGGCCATGACTCATTTGTGGCAGGTAACACATTTGTGACAAGGGCCATAGACGAAGGGGTAGGGCTCTAGTCTGGCCTGGAAAAGGTTTTTTAACACATGCAGGGTATAACCCTCGTGCTCTTCGGTCAACAATCACAGCACAGAGGTGAATATAGGTTCGAGAAAGAACAGGAACCTCATATTGTGACCCCTGGTGGTGCAATCAACCAATGCCAAAGTGAACAAACATACTGACGCAGAGAACCTCCAAACATTAACCATGAAAGCCATAGACTGTACTAGTGACAGTGCGTTAAGATAGCTATCCACCCAAAGATAAACAAGAACCCTCCAACCAGACAGCAGCGATAACAAAGAGTTATCACCTAGGAATACCAATAACCTCGATGAACTCAAAAAATATTGCAGGAAGAACCATCCATTTTTTATTCAAACACCAAAATCTCACACAGTTGCAACGCTTAGGAAAAACACAAACCCATAAACTTGAGCCAATAATTATTTCATAACCAAAGCAAAGTCAAGAATGGCCCAAAAGGACATACATGTTAATCGAATTCCTTAAAACGGGAGTTGGTCGAACGGATCCACCTTGCTACAATTTCGGAGCATAACCAAAGAAGCAAGATCGAACAATGGCCGATTAGGGTGGCGGCCAACAGGAGGAGTAAAGGTGATGTGCAGTAAATGCACATCGCCTCCACCCAAAATGCATTAACTCCTCAATACATGCCAACACACTCATCATTAACCATTTAATCAAATCATGTATCGAAACTATCACCATATCACAAAGCTAAATCGAATAATATTTAGTGTCCATTACTTTGCCAAAATGTGCCACCCTTATTTTGCCCATCTTATTCATATTTCCAATAAAACTCAATTTAAAACGCATAACCACTACCACTATTACCCGATCAAAAGTTCCACCAGCATTCAAACTATCCAAATGTACCATATGTGGATCAACCACATAATTCAATTAACCATTGTATGACCATTTGCATTATTGCCTTGTGCCACCAACTCTTCAACCACATGCATATAAATTATGTAATTCAAACACAATTCCATAGCCATTTTCTTGTTAGCTAGGGTTTAACATCAATCAACAAGAATTTTCATGCATGTAGTATTGCAAAACTAGGTCCCTTTTTCATTTGTTATATCACTTTGCCTTTCTCAAAACTACCTTTCATACAATTTTCACTAACATGTTTTTTGTGCAGGTGTGAGAAGAATAAATACCATTAATGAATAGCGGGTTGTAGTAACATGAAGGAACAAAATCTCAAAATATCAACTCATACCAACGACAACAATATCTCATCAACCATGTAAACCTTTGTAGCACATCATCATAACATCGAAAATGAACAGATATGATCTTCAATAGTTCAAGGGCATCCCACCTACTAGTATTATTTAGTTTTATATAATAGTAGGCTTTAGAAACACTTTGCAGGTGAAATTACATTGGCGTTTTCAATCGTCAACAAAACCCACTACACGTTAGTGCAAAGATCTGAGTAACCAATGTAACCATTGCAATATCGATTGTCACACTGAGGAAAAGTGTTGGAAACTACATCCAAAAATGAACCCTAAGAACTGTAAGAAGAATGTCAAGAAGAAGAACCTTCTAGCCACAGATTCAAGCAATCAGGTAGAGAACAGCTCATATGCGGATGAGAATATTTCCTTCACTTCAATGCAGAAGGAAGTGATTTTGATTAGCCTTCATCACAAGGAAGAGAAGGAGATGACAAAACTCTTCCATATCAAGATCCAGGTCAAGGAGACCAAGGTGGATGCTCTATTCAATTTTATCTCATAGGAAATCTCATAGTAGTCGATTTAATCGAAAAACTTGGGTTGGAGGTTCATTATCATCCAATCCCATACCCAGTGGGGTGGGTGAAAAAGGATGCAGAAATCAAGCTCACAAAACATTGTAAGATCAAATTTGTTATAAGTGCATATTTTATTGATGAAGTGGATTCAGATGTAGTACCCCTTGATGTGTGTATAGGTGTGTTTTGAAGCACCTACATGTATATGAGGGATGCAATATTCATGAGGAGATCAAACCAGTATTGTCTGATCAAGGATGGGAAATATTTCATCATTAATGCACATAAAGGTAAATCAAAGATCTTATTGGTAAGTTCCAATCAAGCCAAAAAGTCAATTATTTCAAGTAAGGAGTATTTTTTTTCTTTCTTACAAAAAAAACAGTTGGATGATGAATCAGTAAGAGTAAAGGCATCCCTATAGGGATGTACTAAAAAGTAGGAACAATAGTTTGAGGAGTTGTTGCAAGCACATAGAGGAGTGTTCTAGGAGACCAAAGTAATGCCACCTAAAAGGTAAGTGGAGCACGAGATACAGTTGTTACTTAACTCCCCATCACCAAATATTGGATTGTATAGACAATGTATTTTGGAAGCCAATGAAGTGAAGAAGCAATTGCAACAATTGTTGGAGCGGGGAGTGATTCGACCAAGAGATCCACCTTGTTAGTCGCATATCATAATCATACCCATGAAATATGGTACTTGGCGATGTGTATCGACTACATATCTTTGAACAATATTACACTCAAGAATCAGTACCCTCTACCCAATATTGACAATTTGTTAGACCATTTGTAGCATGCCAAGTACTTCACCAAATTGGATCTCATATCAGAATACCACTAGTTGTGTGTCAAAGAAGAAGACACATGGAATACCACCTTCAAGACAAGGCAAGGTTTGTATGAATGGTTGGTCATGCCATTTGGTTTATGTAATGCACCAGCAACATTTATGAAACCAATGTATGATGTATTGCACCCATATTTAGATTCATTTGTTATAATTTATTTGGATGATATATTGGTTTATAGATCTACCTGAAAGGAGCACATATCACATATCATGATGGTGTTAGAAACTCTGAAAAATCACAAGTTGTTGGCTAACCTCAAGAAATGTGAGTTTGAACAATAGTCATTGGTGTATTTGGGGTATGTGATCGGTGGAGGGTGTTAGATATGTGTTATATTCTTTTCATGTGTGTGGAAGGGTGCATCGTATTTGATGACCCATCACCTAATGGTGTACACGTGTGTCAGGAACTTTTCCGAAGGGGGGTTAGGATTAGCCTCCCCTACTTAGCTCGGAGCCTTCAAGGTTTGGGGCAACACCCCGAAAAAAAAATTGTGGTTTTCACTATTTTTAGCAATTTTCTAAATTAATCTTGGATTAAGGGATTAAGGTTTTGGTAGCTATGAAATACCTAAAATATTGTATATATTGTATTGTGAATGGTGAAATTAATATAATGAAGAGTTGAAAGGTGCAGCACCAAGGAAGGTTGGTTTTCTCCCAATTAAGAGTTTACAGCATAAATCTATGTGTACTATGTGTGTGAGCCATTGATTAATTTATGTTTTTCTTAAGAATATATATGCATTAATTTACTTCATAGGTTTAAAAATTACAAAGGGGAGGTCAAGATAGACCCCGCAAAGATGGGGGCCATTATAAAATTGTTAAGAAGTTGTTAAGAAGTGGAAGCACTATCTGATGGGAAAGGAAATCATTATCCACACAGATCATTAGCCACTGCAGTATTTGCAAACCCAAAGTAAGCTACAACAAACCAGGGATTACAAGTGGATGGGGTTTTTGCAGCAATTTCATATAATCATCAAGTATAGGAAGGGAAGCACTAATAAGTTAGAAAACAAGATTTCAAGGCCACCCACATTCAATATTATAGACTTGGGAACTCTTATTCACGTGGATCATTTTACCCATGATGCATACAAATAGGCATACACAAAAGATGAAGACTTCAAAGAGGTATTTCAGCAACTACAAGGCCAAATTCATGTAGAGGAAGGTGATGACAAGGTTGACTATCATCTACAGAATGGGTTTCTCTATAAGCTTGATAAACTCTATGTTCCTAAAGGTGAAATATTGCAGATTATTACATAGGCTCACACCTACAAGGTTGCATGACATTTTGGTGTTGGGAAGACAGTTGCTAACTTACAAAGGAATTTGTACTGGCCCAGAATGCAAGAAGATGTAGCACGATATATTAGAGGATGCATGCTTTGTTGTACCAGTAATCCCAATTATAGAAAGCAAGGTTTATACCAACCCTTACCTGTATGCACTCGAATTTGGGAAATCATTTCCATGGATTTTGTGGGAGGTTTACCAACAACCAAAAAGGAACATGACTAAATTTTTGTGGTAGTTGACAAGTTCAGCAAGATGTGCATTTGTATGCCTTGTAAAAAGACCATCAAAGGACAAAAAGCAACAAATGTGTTCTTTAAATAGGTCTGGGTTCACTTTAAGATACCAAGGAGCATCATCTCTGACAGGGATACTAGATTTCTCAGTTCCTTTTGGACTACACTTTGAGAGAAGATGGACACTAAGTTGAATATATCTACAACATTTCATCCACAGACAGAGGGATAGAAAAAACTAGTCAATAGGACGTTGGTACAACTTTTGAAGAGTTACAATCAGAATTATCCAAAGACCTGGGATGGAAATCTAATCTACATTCAACATCATTATAACAAATCAATCCATACTTTTACTGGTAAGTCCCCTTTTGAAACTTGCCTTGGATATTTTCCACCTTTTCCCTTAAATGTTGTTTATAGACAGTAAGGAAAAGTGAGGGAAGACACCACAGAAAAGTGTTGAAAGAAAAGAAATGTGTTGAAAATATTAGACACATCTATTTGCAAGTACAGGAGGTGTTGATGAAGTCACATGAAAATTATAAGGCCAAACATGATCAACACAAAACCGAGAAAACAATCAAAGAGGGAGATAGATTTTGGTTTAAACTGAACAAGAAAAGACTATAGGGCCCTCATAAGAAAATCAAAGCTCTGTGATGTGTCCCTTTTGAGGTATTGGAGAAGGTGGGAGATAACACTAACATAGTCAATCTACCCCCATACATGCACATTTATTCAATAGTGAATGTGGGGAAGTTGAAACTCTATGAGCCTTCCATGTTGGATCAAGAGGAAGAGCGGGTCCTACCTACCATAGAGGACTTAGCACCAAATACTCAAGAAAATTTCGCAGAAAACACAGTTTTTGCAGAGGAAGTCCAGAACTACAAGACAATGGCAGCTTGACCTTTTCCATATTGGGTTGAAAGGACAACTTCGAGGCCAAGCAAAATGGTACTCCAAGGAGAAGGTAGAGGAAAAATTTCCTCACTTCATTCTATAAGGATTTTTGGGACCAAAATCCTTTCCTAAATGCAGAGGTATGATATAGATTGTATCATAATATAATTTTTCATCTATCTTGGTGCTTTCTTGGTGGACAATATTGGAGGAATCAACTTGCAGGGCCATTTTATTGGCAGATCTCGGTGTGGAAAATTGGGGTTTGGAACCCTCCAAATCCATTTTAAGGCATTAAACGACTTTTTTTGGGTTTGTAGTGTCTGTAACTTGCACCCATACCCTCGGTGGTTTTCTACACTCTTATACCTTTCCAATGGTGCGTACAATGCCTCAATTGAAGCTGGTATTCAAAATTTGTGCTTCTTGCAAGTTGACCTACCTTGTTGACCACAATGGTACGAATGGATGCCATATCAACCCTTGTTACTCACACATATGGGGCTAGTCATGTGTGGAATTTACACATGATTCTAGAAGGTCCAAACCTAATCACTAATTGAGGATTGAGAAATTCAAAACCCTAACCTTAGACGGCTATCGGACTATGTTAAATACTAGACCTCTAGGAGGAGAAGGGGCTACATTATTTTGTATTGCATCGGTTCCATAGTTGAGAAAAGCATCCAAGGAATAGTATTTTTTAGAGTATAAAAAAGAAGTTAGGAGATTCTATAGCGGTCGTTCAATCCACACTATCAAAGGCAACTCCATACTGAGTGTCTATTTCTTTGTACTTTCTTTCCATAACTAATAAAAAAAAATCATAGGCCCCACCTTCTAACTGGGTTTTCCCCCATATTGAATTTCCCGGGATACATCATGTGTTCGATTGTGTGGATGGCGTGTACATTTTTTCATGTTCTTTCATTTTCATATTCAGTGATTTTCATAAATTCAAGCAAACCTAGTAATTAATTAATCTGATATCTAAGCAAAATTAGTCTACATAATCTAAGATTTCATAATATTATAAGATCTATTGTGACGAGTTGTTCTAATGGAATATCCATGACAATTTACATATCATTAATTGTAAGGTACATAAGGATTCATGTCATATATGCCCACAGATCATGCCTTTCAAGTCTTTGGAGTGCAACTACAAGGAAATGTGAGTTTTGTCAAGCACATATATTGATAGATTCATTTGTGTAAACATATAAACACACTTGTATGAAGACATGTAAATTTATTACCAGAATGTTGTGGGATAGGGAGATTTGAGAGAATAATCCCTTGACTTCGACAAAAAACAAGGATTCCACTGTAATTTAAATAAATTATAATTATAATTATAAAATAAACCAATCAAAAGAAACATAATGTATAAAAACAAAATTTATCCATTGCTAGGCCAAATGGAATAAATAAAAAATAAAATTATAAAAGAAAAATAATGTATAAATATTTGTTTTATCTGCTTCTAGGCCCACATGACACCCTCATATGCCAACAAAGATCATCCTATGCACCAATAGTGCACTTTTAGTATTTTTAAAACCAGAGAGAAATTGACAATTGCTTGTACAATGTAATGTTCCCCTCTCCTTGAAAGGGGTCAAGGAGGACTTAGTAGTCTAGTCACCCCTCTAAACTATATTCCAATGAAAAAGGGGTAGGAGGCACTTAAGAATTCACTAGGTGAATCAAATTTATTTTATTAACGTGACTTGGGAAAAAAGGGATTAATGACTTAAAGGGAAATTAGAACAAAAACATTAGAAGAAGTCATAAAGTAACTCAATTAAGAATTAGAAGATAGATGTATAAAAGAGAGAGGAGGGCACCTCACTCCTCATTCATGTTATTTTCTATTGAGATCATTTGATCTATGCAGCTTACATTTTTTAGGGTTTTGAGTCAAGAAACCCTAGAGACCAGCAAGGAGGTGAAATATCCCTCTATTTCTAGTCCAAACTTGGCCAAGGAGATGAAATATTCCTCCCTTGCCATTTTATCCAATCCAGATCCAATCATTGAGAGGTTTTTACAAGCAGGGTGCAGTTGAACGGATTCTTCCAGCAGGTTGGGCGCACCATCTGAAGGAGGAAATATTTGATTTTCCTTGTGGAGGTGAGATCTTCAGGGAAATAATATTCATGAGTGATTTCCATCTCCCTAGCATCCTTTTACATCAGTTGTTGGAGGGTTTTATCTTGCATAACTATTTATTTCTTCAAGAGGGTGCATTTGTTGAAGGAGGGTGCACCGATACTTGAGGAGAAAGTGAGATAGAGGGTTTTCTTAGGGGGTTTGGCCCCAAACTTGTTCTAAAATCTATCCATAACCCCCGATCTATAGTTTGACATTGTTTCCATGATATTTGGAGGCAATATTCAAGGGAGCCAAAATTTGAGGTATTTCCAGCCAGTTAGGGGATATTCTAGCACCATATCCAGCCATTGAAGGGCGCACTTGCATCAGATCTGAGGGTTTCATCTTACAATGGAAAGAAATTGATCCTATATTGATCATTACTCATCTATTAGAGAGTCTTGAGACTCTATATCTCTACATCTTTGTATCTAAAGGAGCATTACACCCCAGATCTCATAATTTTGTCTTTATTGTACCAAATCTGTACATCTATGCATGAAGATCAACGTATACTATTAAATAAAGGTCATATATGAAGTTTCTTTCTAATTTTGTTGTATTTTCTTATATATCATGGTATTTCTCTATCATTTTTCATCTTTTATACCATTAAACATATCCCTAAACACCTAGTGCGCAACTTTCGAAGAAAACCTACAAAACAAAACAAAACAAAAATCAGATCTATCTTTAGATTGCCCAGGATAATAGCTTGGGAACATTACAGTGGTATCAGAGCCAACTCTTGCACTAGCCTGTGATTATTTCTAATTCCCAAGAGAAGAGCCCGTGGGCGACAAATACTTATAGATAATTCTAAAGAAGAAAATCAAGAGGTCCGTATGGAAGAGACTCGGGAATCAGAGGAAGCATTGTTGGAAGAAAGGGTCTTTGATACTCTACAGAACAACTATAGCATCATTTGGGTGAAATGCAAGACCATTTATCCAAATGCCAAGAAAATCTTAAAATATCTTTGATGGAACTCTCTAAAGGACGGGATAGAATGATATCCCTTTTGGAGAAGTAGGCCAGGACTCAACGGATTGTTTGCCAATATTTGATGATGCAAAAACATGGCATGGATGTGCCAACATTTGGAGGAAACAATGGGGCTAGTGGTTCTCAAGGGGGAAATGGAAATCAAGAGGAATCCATACACATGGGCCATACAGGAAGCATACGCTCTTAGTCCCAGATAGCTAGCAGAGCCACTCCTAGACCGTACTTACCTACATTCAGGACATCTCAGCCAAAGGAATATAATCCCTTGAGTCATGAGACTATGGAGGATGAATGAGAGATGATGGAGAGGGAATATAACAATATGAGTGTAGGCTTCAAGAGACAAGTCTCCTTAATTGATTTCTATCATCTCAAACTCAAAAATAAGTCCAAGGAAAATCATCAAGGAGATAATGAGCTAGGACGCAAGGCAAGTAGGATGGAGATGCCTACCTTTGATGGAACCAATCAAATCTCAGCTACAGCTTGGGTACAAAATCTAGATGTGTATTTACAGATGAACTCCATGGAAGAAGAGAATGTCATCAAGTATTCAAATTTGCATGTGATGGGAAAGTCCCATGATTGGTGGTTCCACATGTTGGAAGATTGCTTGTTTTCATTGATTTCAACCCTAGTCATTGGTTGTAGTCATTGATGTCAACCCTAGCCATTGGCTTTTGGACCCAACATTTGATTGAAGTAGATAGACATGAAGGAAATTACACATGCAGGTACAAAACCCATGGATGGATAGTATAAGTCATGATTTTTCCAGTGGTATGTGGTACATCACGTGGATCCTCACGATTGAGGAGAAATGAATTTTTGAAGATGACAATGTGAATTGAAGAAGAAACTGCATGTCGGCCCTAATGTTAAAAGGAAGTGACATAAATGGTATAAATACATCTCATTATACATTCATTTTTTAATAAACGCGAGTTTGTTAATGAACAAGGAGATATAAGTCGAATTTCAGAGGAAATCTGAAGAAAAGAAGGTTGAATTTCAAGGGAGGATGAAGTCTTTTGGTGATGTGTTCTAAGGTAATTTATTTACAGGTCATCTTACCATTTTCACTATAGATTTGTGTCTATAACGATTCATATGGTGAAATGTGTATGCTATTAAGAAGACATATCTCGGTACCTATGGTAAAAATTTCAACTCTTTATTCACTATAATTTTGGAGATACACTATGTGGAAGATATGGTTTTTTACTAGTCCTGAAGCTGGTCATAAATAGGTGTTTCGGGTAAAACAGACATAACGTATTCATAGAGAATCCAAATGAAGTGAGACCAATTGCATTGGAAAGAGTACATGATGTAGTTTCTTATGTACAAATTTCATAATCATATGTTAAATATTGAGCACAGGACATTCTATACAAGTTCGCTCTCCTGAATAAACTAGAATTGAATAAGGACCACCATTTTCTCTATAACCCCTTGTTTGGGAGGATTCAAGGAGTGAAACTTGGAGGAGTTTCAAAGAATACGTTGATTAATATTATATACAAGATCAGATTATTCCAAGAAGTGAAGAATTGTAGAAGTTGAAGAAGTCTCAGGAATCATTATCAGGTTCTATGTGATGGTTGTTTGATGGTGATAATTTAATGTAAAGTTTTATTATCTCTCATATATTCTTGGGTTGAAGGAAGGGGAAAAGATGGAGAGTTCAACCCTCTCTTGATATTGGAGGATTGTATCTTCCTTTTGGAGGTTTATCCCTCCTTTTATATTTGGAATCTAAAGCTACCTTTGGAATTCATTACTTCCCTTGAACAATAACTATTGATTATTTCTCATATATTGTGCATGTTGTATTGTGGTGTATTGGTGTAACTCTTCTACTATTTTTCATTTCTCATTGGATATAATCGAATATATAATCTACTTGAAGTATAAGTTGAAAAAAAAATTAAATTGTTCTTGATACTGATTCACCCCCCTCTCAGTATCATCAATTGGTATCGGAGTCAGTTGCCTTCAAAACAGTTTAACCATTGGAAAGAAAATCATGAGCATAGATGGATGACCATGAGCACATTCCAAATGGGATTGAACGATTTGATGGAATCAATTATGCATACTGGAGTGATAGAGTGGAAACTTACCTAACATCTTTGGGAGTAGACATTTGGTACTCAGTTGTAAATGGATATGTAATCCCAAAGAATGCTCCAATCGATCCAAATCAGAAGAAGCTTATGAGTTGTAATTCAAAATCCAGACATGTTATTTTAGGAGCATTGGCACCAACCATTGCCAAAAAAGTGATGGGATGCAGCACTGCTAAAGAGGTATGGGACAAACTCAAGAGTATCTATGAAGGTGATCCAAAAGTTAAGCAGGTCAAGCTTCAACGACATAGAGAATAATTTGAAAATTTGAAGATGGATGAAAAGGAAGATATTGCAACCTATTTTCTTAGAGTTAATGAAGTTATTAATGCTATCAGGGGATTAGGTGAAGAGATCAATGAATCCTTGGTTGTACAAAAAGTGTTGAGATCACTTCTCTTGAAGTATGATGTTAAGGTCTCCGCCATTGAAGAAACTAGGGACTTGACCAAAATGACGATGGATGAATTACATGGGTCTCTTATATCATATGAAATGAGAATAGGTACAGAAAGTGACCAGCCAAACAATGAAGCAACCTTTAAATCCATAAAGAAGATAAAAGACAAGGATAATGATCTTGATGAAGAAATAGCAAATTTCATAAGAAGGTTCCAGAAGGGAACTGGAAGATACAAACGTAAGTCTCCTCTCAAATTTTTTAAGTGTGGTAGAATAGGACATATTGTTGAAAACTTCTACTATAAAAAGAGAAGTCTCAACAATAAAAAGAGCATCTACTCCAAGGATGATGACATCTCCTCATATGAGAGTGATGAAGAAGATAATGATGGAGGAGAAGTCCTCTTCATAACCCAAAAAAACCCAGGATAATGATCACAAGAGTTCTAAAGAAGAAGAAATCATTTCTGAAGAAGATTCAGATGAAGAAACCAACCTTGATTCCTTTTGGGGAATCAAAGACAACGTAGAGAGTGAACAAGAAGATGAGAATCTTGAAAATTTGAAGCATGTTGAAACTGAAAATAACAAGCTTAGAAAAACAAACATAATACTAAAAGGTGAATTGAGTAGTTGTGAAGAAGAAAATTATAGGCTTGAAAATACAATTGATAGCTTGAAGGAACAATTAGAAGATTATGAGAAATTGAAAGTAGAATTGGATCAGACAAAAGGGGAGCTACTATTGACAATAGAAAAGTTGAAGAAGTTCGAAAAAAACACTGAAAAATTAGATGAGATCCTTAGCATTCAAAGATCTCCAAATGAAAAGACAGGACTAGGATACAATGACAGTTTGAAGACAACAAAACAAGAGAAGGGAGATGAAAATGATGAAACCAACACTCTAGAGAAAGTTGAAAAACAAGATAGAAGACTAGAATTCAGAAGGAATGAGACATCAAGAAGATCCTCTCCCATCGAGTATGAAAGAAATCATTATGAAGGAAACTATAGAAGAATATATCATGAACCCAGATGGACTACACCACAAATAAGATCACGTACTCCCAGGTATCAAAATGTCTTTCTTGGACATTGTTATACTTGTGGAAATTTTGGAGAGAGGCAATCAATTGTAGAATAAATGGAAGGAATAACTATACAAAATACATGAATGGTGCAAATAGCAGATATGGAAATGTTCGCAGACCTGTCAACAAAAATTGTAATCCATTTGACCTTAAGAAAAATAAATCCTAGGTGTGTGTGAAGTAACTCCAACACCCCCCTGAACATCACTATGGTGAAAATAAAGAATGGGTCTCGGCAACGAGGCCATGTTAGGTACCCAAATACAAAAGATACACTGAAATAAAGAGAGGAAAGAGGGAAAACCTCATGGGAAAAACCCCCCCTCAAGGTACAATGTCTGTAAAAAGAAGAACTACAGTTGCTAGGCAGTTATGTCCTTCACTCTAAGACGACTTCGCAGAGAATGGAACTTTTTCTCAGTAAAGGTATTGGTGAAGATGTTTGTCATTTGTTCTTCTAAAAGACATAACTGTAAGTCGATGATCCCCTCATGTACTAAGTCCTGGATGTAGTGCATGTGGATATCGATGTGCTTCCTTCACTACCTCTGAACTGGATCTCTGCATAACTTCAAAGTGTTATGGTTTTCACACTAGATGACGATTGGTTGATGAAATTGAATGCCCAACTCAATGAGAAAATGTTGTAGCCACATAGCTTGAATGGTTATGTTAACTACCCATGTGTACTCTGCCTCGGCTGAAGATAGAGCAATGGAAGCTTGCTTCTTGCTCGACCAATAGATAGGCCCAGAACCAAGACTGAGTGAGTAACCAGATGTGGACTTGCAATCAGTTTTATTGTCAGCCCAGTCAAAATCAGTAAACCCGATGAGATATAATGTAGATTATGTTGCATAATGAATCCCAAAGGTGATGGTGCCATGTAAGTATCGAAGGATACACTTTGCAGCCTTCCATTGTAGCTCATGTGAATCCTGCATGAACCTGGAAACTGCGCCAACTGCATAGGAGAGGTCTGGTCTAGAGTGTATGAGATACAACAAGCTCCCCACTAGTTGTTTTTACAGTGTGTTGTCAGTCGGTTGAGTCTCCCCACCATCCTCAAGTTTGACTCCTGATAGGAAAGGAGTCGGAGCAGACTTGCAGTCTGTCATGTGAAATATCTCAAGCATATCTCGTGCATATTGGGCCTGAGAAAATTTGATGCCTGATGCATCCTGACCGATCTCAAGTCCAAGGAAAAAGTGTAGTGGACCCATGTCTGTCATCAAAAACCTATCATGTAGAATCCTCTTGACGGTAGCAATCATTGAAGTCGAGCAACCGGTCATCAGCAAATCATCAACATACAGAACTAAGAGTAGAAGTGAATCAGTCATCCTGAGCATGTATACATTTGGGTCTGATTTACAATGTAAAAAGTTCTGTGACAACAGGTAGGATTCCATCTTGGTATACCATGCCCTCGGATCCTGCTTGAGGCCATAAAGGGACTTCTTCAGTCAACAGACCAAAGATGAGTCATGCATAAATCCCTGGGGCTGCTCCATATAGATCTCCTCAGAGAGATCACCATGAAGAAATGCATTCTTCACGTCCATATGATTGAATTCCCATCCCTTGGCTACCACAATGGCAAGTTCCAATCGTATGGAATCCATCTTCGCTACTGGAGCAAAGGTCTCATCTTAGTCCTAGCATATACCTATTGAAAGCCTTTGGAAACAAGCCTGGATTTATATATGCTAATATGTCCATCTATTGCGCTCTTGGTCTTGTACACCCATATGCATCTAATAAGTTTCCTCCCAGAAGGAAGGGGAACCAGATCCCAAGTCCGGTTCTCAAGGAAGGATTTGTACTCCTCCTGCATGGTAGATTCCAAAAAGGGATTTCCAATAGCCTCGCCATAAGACTGTGGAACTAAAGACTGAACCAAGAAAAGATGCTTGGAGGACAATGGTTCAGTGGCAGTGAGTGCAAAATGAGGCTCCTCGAAATCATATCAAGTCCTCCTAGTATCGGTTGGATCACCAACGAGATCCCCTACATCCTAAAGAGTATTTTTTGCCCACTTGGGCCTTTTCCCTGGCTCTGCAACTGCATCTAGATGCTCTGACTCTGCAACTGAATGTACTGACTCTGAATCTAAATCATCTGAGTCCTTTGAATCAGAACTCTCATCTGAAAAAGAGTCGGCATGTGCATGCTCATCATCTCAGACAGGTGGAAGAATGAAGGTGTATGCATGCAGCTGTTGAGGTACATGTGAGACACTTTCCTCGAATTGGAAACTATCCTCAATGATGAGTCAGTCCGAGGAAAGATTAATAAGCCTATATCCCTTCACACCATTCGGGTATCCAACAAAATTACACTCAGTTCTCTATGGATCAAGTGCCTTCCTCTTTTCAGAAGGAATCCGGGCCCATGCATGTGAACCAAAAATGCGAAAGTGGGTCACTTATGGTTTTAGGCCGCTCCAAGCCTCATAGGGGGGTCTTATCCTTGACATATCTATGGGGAGATATGTTTTGGATGTATGTTTCACAATTAAGTTTTTTGTCCCATAGTCTTTGTGGTAGTGACTTTTCATGCAGCATGCAAGATGCCAATCTCCTTTAGAGATCTTTTTTTTTGCTCAGCAACTCCGTTTTTCTGCGGAGTATAGGGAACTATGTGTTACAATTGAATCCTTTCCTCATGGAAAAGATTATAGATCTCATTATTGACATACTCTCCCCCATTATTAGTTCAGAGGACTTTGATCTTCTTTCTAGACTGTGTCTCAACTAGGGCTTTGAAATCTTTGAGGTGTTGAAAGATCTCAGATTTTTGCCTGAGAAAGTAAATCCATGTAAAACGTGAGAAATCATCAACAAAAATGAGAACAAACCTCACTTTGTTGATATATGGATCTGGAAAAGGACCCATAAGGTCACTATGGATCATATCTACAGTCATGGAAGCTCTCTGAGACTTTCCTTTGTCGAATGTCTCTTGGGGGTGTTTTCTGAGAACACATCTCTCACATACTCCCTTGGAGAAATGGATGTCTAGTAGACCATCAACCAATATTTGCTTGCTAATTTGTTGCATGTATCTGAAATTCAAATGTCCAAACCTTTCGGGCGATATCCTACTACTTTCATCATCATGAGTAAGCAGTAAAGCAGAATCAGGTTCAATAAATTTAGAAAATGTATACAATCTAGACTAATGATTTACATCACTGGTAGAAACACTAGAGTCGATTTGCATGTCATATATGTCCATGGAATTTGGTGTGAATATGAACTTTCTGGTGCCGAAATTCATCATCTAATACATGGAGAGAAGGTTGACGAAAATTTTGGGAACGTGCGACACATTCTCGAAGCTTCCATTGGTGAGTTCAATCCTTCCTTTATCGGTGACTTCGACTGAAGAGTTGTCCCTCATCATAATAGGAGGACCTTTGCATGCATCCAATTAAGAATAGACATCTTTTCAATCATCCATGTGATGTGATTCTCCTAAATCTACGATCCAAGCATCAGGAGAGGAGTTGATGGCAATCAAGGCATGGCTAGAATTGCCTTTCTTGGGATTATGATTTTCTAGCTTCTTCTTCTTGGCACCCTAGGGGATGCAATATCCAAGGTTGTTTTGTTTAATTATTTGAGACATTAGATCTATTTTTTTTTTCATGCATGCATATTCTAGATGGAATCCTTTGTGACAGTACATGCATTTCTCCCCTTTTCTTCCATTTCCCCCTTTGGATCCAGAGGAATCGGTGAAGGGTTTTGTGTACCCTTCCTTCTTCGTATGTACAAGAGTTTTCCTTTTGTTTTTATCTTTAGATTTTTTATATTGATGGCTTTAATCTTGCATAGTAAGTGCATGCACCTTTGGGCCTTTCATTTTTCCCATGTTGATGAGATTGGTTTGCTCTTGTGTTAGGGATTCGATAAACTCCTCAAGAGTGTTAATGTTTATGCCATTATTATAGTTCTTTTCATTTCAATAGATAATAGCAACATAAGAACAAGATCACTGAGAAATACACATTCACAAGAGACACAACATTTATCCTAGGAAACCCTCCAGGGGAAGAAAACCCAGCAAAAACTTCCTTATCATAAATTGCCAATACAATGTCAAGAGATAACTCAAACCAATACAGATAGTCCTCTCCAAAAGATGTGCCTCTTCTCCCTCTCTCCAACTAGTAAGTTTCAGCTTGCCTCTTAGAAAATGAGCAAGTGTGTTGTGTTATAAAGTAAGGGACTAGCCTCTCTATATATACAAGTCTGGCACGTGTGAAGGGTCTTCACTGGCAGGGCCGACCTCTCACTCTAGGTGGGTAAACCCACCTTTATTATATTTCTAGGTATCAATAATAATTGTTGGGGCCGACTTCTTATTCTGCCTATTACAATTGTTTGTTGACCAATCCACAAAAGGGGATTTGGTCCTAATACAATTACCGACATGATTAATCCACAATGGGGATTAATCTTATAAATAATATATCAATAATAATAAGAATACTCTTT
>ML813335.1:50023-71345 GCA_009831015.1 Picea engelmannii | reverse complement strand
CTTTCTTTACGTCTAACAGCGAGGTCAGAAGCAAGGAACACACAACGTCTTGCTTTATGTCTAACAGCGAGGTCAAAAGAAATGACTCATCTTTCTTTACATCTAACAGCGAGGTCAGAAGCAATGACTCATCTTGCTTTACGTCTAATAGCGAGGTCAGAAGCAAGGAACACACAATTTCTTTCTTTACATCTAACAACGAGGTTAGAAGCAAGGACTCATCTTGCTTTACGTCTAACAACTAGGTCAGAAGAAAGGAATCACACACATTGTCTTGCTTTACGTCTAACAGCGAGGTCAGAAGCAAGGAATACATATATACTCCCCCTTTCAGGGAGGGTCCTTTCGGACTATACCAAGCTTATCTCGAAAGTGTTCAAACTTTACACGAGATAGAGGTTTGGTCAACACATCAGCAACCTGTTCATCCGTGCTAATGTACTAGAGCTTCAAGGCTCCTCTATGTACCATGTCGCGGATGAAATGATAGCGGATCTCTATGTGCTTCGACCTATCATGGAATACAGGATTCTCTGTCATCTTTATGCAACTCTGGTTGTCACATAGAATCATGGTTTCTCTCATCTCCAAGTCAAATAGGTCAGTTAGCAACTTTCGAAGCCATATAGCTTCGCAGCTAGTAGAACATGTGGCAATGTACTCTGCTTACATTGTGATGAAAGCAATACTAGATTGCTTCCTACTCTGGCACGAGATCATGGTTGATCCCAAACTGAAACAACATCCGAAAGTGATTTTTCTGTCAGCAACGCTTCCTACCCAATCTACATCAGTGTATCCACTCAATGTGAAGTCATTATTTCCATCATAGCTGAGACCATAATCCATTGTACCTTTAAGGTACCTCATCACATGTTTTGCAGCCACTAGGTGAACACGTCTGGGCTCTACCAGAAACTTACTCAAGGTGTTCACTGCAAAAAAAATGTCTAGTCTGGTGTTCGTCAGGTACATCAATGATCCAATAATATGTCTGTACAGTGTGGCATCAATCAAATCTAACGAAGTATCGACCAGTAGCTTCAGCTTCGTTTCCATGGGTGTATTCATGGACTTACATTCTAGCATGTCGAATCTCTTTAATATTTCGACTGTGTACTTCCCTTGGTTAAGGAAGATCCTTTCTGGACTCTGCCATACCTCAAGGCCTAAGAAGTAATGCATTAGGCCAAGGTCTCTTTTTACATTTAGCGGTGATTTTTTCTTCTCTAGTTAAGAATAAGTCATTCACATATAGCAGTAAGATTATTGGCTCATTATCCATAATTTTGAAGTAGAGATTTGAATCTGCTTTACTCTTGGTAAAGCCTAAGCTCGTCAAGAAACTGTCTATACGGCCATACCAAGCTCTAGGATCTTGCTTCAATCCGTATAAGGCTTTCTTCAATCTGCAGACATGAGACTTCCTATCTTCAACCTCAAATCCTTGAGGTTGCTTTATATACACTTCCTCTTCGATGACACCGTTTAGGAAAGTTTTCTTCACATCCATCTGGTGCAGCTTCCACTTCATATTAGCTGCAAGAGTTATGATGGTCCTGATCGAAGTGTATCTAGCCACAGGAGCAAATGTCTCTTCATAGTCAATGCCTTCCTTCTGGCAAAATCCACTAGTGACAAATATTGCTTTATATTTCTCAATACTTCCATCAACAGAATGTTTTATTTTGAAGAGCCATTTTGATGATACCACATCCTTACTTTTTGATCTGGGAACTATTTCCCATACATCGTTCTTTATTATGGATTGGTATTCCTCTATCATGGCATCTGCCCATTCCTTCTTTTGAATGGCTTCTTCAAAGCAGGTAGGCTTCTCATCTAGGAGATCACATATCAAAGCCGTGTAATTGGAGAATGGCTTTGGTCTTTTCACCTGTCTCGAGGTTTCTTCTGGAACACCATACTTCTCTCCATATTGAATCATCTCTCTTGCCCAAGCAGGATTTCTTTTATGGGAGAAGGTCATTTGAAGAGGTTCTTGAACTTCTGTTACATCATGGTCTTCAAGAGTTTCCTCATCAAGGGAAGTTACGACTTCCCTCACTGGTTCTGCAACTCTAGGAACTTCCCTCATGGATTCTGTAATCCTGGGAATTGTTGGTTCCTCTTCATACACTTCTTCAAGCTAGCATCTTCTTGATTTCTTAAGTGCTTCTTCTTCATCAAAGGTCACATCCCTGCTAATCTGAATGTGGCAGTGACCTGGTATATAGATTCTGAAGGCCTTGGAGACCTCACAGTATCCTACAAATATTCCCTTCTTTCCTGAAGGGTCCAGCTTGTTTCTCTTTTCTTTAGGTATATGAATAAACACTGAACAGCCAAATATTTTGAGATGGATTACCTCTGGTTTCTTTCCAGTGAACATCTCTTCCGGTGTCTTGAGCCCAAGTGCACTATGGGATAGTCGGTTTTGCACATAAACAGTTGCCATTGCTGCTTCTGCCCATAAGCACATAGGAATATCTTGATCATGGATCATAGTCTTCACAGCTTCCAGTATGGTTATGTTCTTCCATTCAACTACACCGTTTTGTTGTGGATTATAGGGAGTAGTGAGTTCCCTCTTGATTCCAACATCTTTGCAGAAGTTCACAAACTCTTTTGAGGTATATTCTCCTCCATTATCTAACCTGAGTATCTTAATCTTCCTTACAGAAAGGTTCTCTATCTAGGCTTTGAATTCCTTGAACTTGCTAAACACTTCAAATATATCCAGGTCTTTATGAGAATAATCATCAATGATACATAGTATACATACCCATTAATGGATGATGATGGCATTGGGCCACACACATATGAATGGATGAGTTCTAGGACTCCTTCTGCCTTGTTGTCCCTCTTCGGAAATGGGTTCTTGATGTTCTTCCCTTGTGCACATCCATTGCATATGCCTCCATGATCACCTTTGACTTCTAGTAAACCTGTGATCGCTTTGCATATGTATGGTGGTGCCTTGTAGTTGATGTGAGCTAATATTCTATGCCAAGATTCTTCAATGGTGTGGGTCATGGCATCTTCTGAGTAACCCTTTATCTTATGCAAGCTACCTTCTTCTCTTCCAATGATGATTGCTTCATCTATGGTCTCTTCTTTAGTATGTTTCCTTCTGCAACCTTCACTATAGCTTCCTCATGTGAACTGGAGCAAGGTCAATCAAAACAACAAGAAAGAATAATATCCTTCTTGATAATATAAAGCAATAGCACGAACAATCATCACAGTAGCTCCTTTAGAGCTATCACTTATAATTTATCTGAATCAAAGATTAAAGGTAAGGAATACAATACGAAATGAGGTCAACACTCTCATAGTGTTGTGACCAATCATTCTTCCATGGCAACCTGGAACTAACACACGAGGTTTCTCCTAGAGGAGGTGTTAGTTGTATCAGGAAAAGAATATACCTCTATATGCTCACATGCTATTAGGTATAATACTTTACAAAGACTGTTATATCAACTATAGTCATCAACTTGTCATGTGTACCTTTGAATCTTATCAACTTGATTAATCAAACATGGAGCCTTGTCCTCAAGAATGAGTGCTTTCTTTTCTTCCAGGTCTCCTTCACTCAAGTGACGAGTGCTTTCTTCAACCTGTCTACTATACTAAGACAATACTCTATCTTGACAGAAGGTTAGGTTAGAGGATAAGCTCTATGATCAACTTTTAATCCTTCTAATAATTTCATCATAGCTTCAACATGCAACATTAATCAAGATAATGTTATGACAAATAGATGTATATCAGAATAATCACACCTGGGTTGCATCATTCCTATGAATGTGTTGGATCTTGAGATCCTTCTGGATCTATGGAAAGATATCCTTTCTCCTGCAAATACTCTTTTAGGGTTTAACCATTAAACATATGTGAGTACATACCTCTGATAGCATTTGCAGGTAGTGGCTCCATCTGGTAGCAGCGGTAATCATTACCAACTCTTAAGAAAACTTCAAGGGTGATTGCAACTGGTTCTACGGCTGCAACTGCAACTGGTACTGCAACTGAAACTGCAATTGCAACTAAGGGTTTTATGAGGAAACCCTAATTTTTCAAACTTTGAATTTTGAAATTCTGATCCAGGGGATAGATGTGCTGAGCTGAGGCGAGTTAGCTAGTGCAGTCAGATTTCTGAAAATCTAACTTTTACTCCTTCAAATCTGATCTGCGGATTTCTGGACTGGTGCTTTTGGTACTTCTGGTACTCTGGTACTTCTGGTACTTCTGGTACTTCTAGTACTGGTTTTCTGGTACTTCTGGTACTTCTAGTACTGGTTTTCTAGTACTTCTGGTACTTTGTGAAACTAGGGTTTCACTTTTCGGGAGATCCAGCCACTGAAAAGGTGCGCTAATGATGCCAAATTGATCCTTAGGGGAGGGCACAACTTTCTAGATAGTTTCGGGGCCGAAAATCTTCACCAATAAAAAGCCCTAATTTTCATGTAAGGTAATAGTGACGTTTTTCACTTGCAAAATATGCTTCCTTCAAGTTGGCTTTGATACCATGCTAATGATTATGCCATTATTATAGTTCTTTGCATTTCAATAGATAATAGCAACATAAGAACAAGATCACTGAGAAATACACATTCACAAGAGACACATCATTTATCCTAGGAGACCCTCTAGGGGAAGAAAACCCAGCAAAAACTTCCTTATCATAAATTGTCAATACAATGTCAAGAGATAAATCAAACCAATATAGATAGTCCTCTCCAAAAGATGCACCACTCTTCCCCCTCTCTCCAACTAGTAAGTTGCATCTTGCCTCTTAGAAAATGAGCAAATGTGTTGTGTTATAAAGTGAGGCACTAGCCTCTCTATATATACAAGTCTGGCACGTGTGAAGGGTCTTCACTGGCAGGGCCAACCCCTCACTCTGGGTGGGTAAACCCACCTTTATTATATTTTTGGGTCTCAATAATAACTGTTGGGGCCGACTTCTTATTCTGCCTATTACAATTGTATGTTGACCAATCCGCAAAAGGGGATTTGTTCCTAATACAATTACCGACATGATTAATCCACAATGGGGATTAATCTTATAAATAATATATCAATAATTATAAGAATACTCTTTGCAGTTACATTATTTCAACAAAGAGAAGGCATCTTTCAGGTGGCTCGGGAGGTGAATCTAACTGAATGGAATGTGCACACGAATACAGATAATTTAGGGCCAAGTTTGGAGAGAATGGTGAGAGCCATTTGTTTCTCCTCCTTCGATTTATCAACCCCGCAAGCTTTGAGTTGCGACAGTAAATCCTTGAATTTTGTAAAGAAATCTTGGATATTGTCGAATATTTTTGGAACCAATGTGATAAATTCCACCTCCAACATGTGTCTCCTCATGTCATCATGTTTTCCAAATATCCCTTCCAAGTTGGTCCAGGATTCATTGGGATTCTTACAGGAAGATATGTGAAAAATGAGATCGGGATAAATAAGACTGCAAATTGTTATGAGTGCTTCATCCATTTGATTTAAGTACTTGTATTTTTCTATGGATGATTTCGGTTATGTATCTGTATTCAAGGTTAACCTATACAATCCTCTTTTTCGGAGATGTATGGATATTTTCTCCTTCCATGCAAAGTAGTTGTAAGGTGTAAGAATGAATTCTTTTTGGAAATCCATCTTTCCGGTGTCTTCAATCTTTTGTACCTAAAAATAATTTGGTGTAGATTTTGCTTAGCAGTCTGTCATCTCTGATACCATGTAAATGTGTTGAACCTATGAAAAATAGATCTATATAGAAAATACTACACACATTTACAGAGAGAAACTAAGAAAGAAGAAGAAGGAGAGAAAGAATAGAAGAATTTCCATTAACCGTAATGAATAATGAATAATTTACACATTATATACTATGTATAAATCAATGAGTGTGCAATGGAGGAGAACGAATGTGCCATAGTGGTGGTCTAGAGTGATATGGAAACTCACCAGTAGTTATGGGAGTGATCTGCCACCTATTCTAGTCTCTCAGGCAGTTACGGGAGTGAACTTCCACCTAGTTGAGTTAACTAGTCAACTAGTCTTCAGTTAGTTGACTGAACAGAGATTAGTGAGGAGTCGATCAGGGAATCAAGGGTAATGCACCAATATGGTGATGATCCCAAGGCAATTTCACATTATTATGGTGATGATCCCAATGTTGCATGGTGACAAAACCAATGCAACATCTAAACTCAACTCAACTAGTCAAACTAAAGTGTCAACTGAAAGAGAATATTCTCCCATAAAATATAGGAGACTGGATAATGACTAATTGTGACTAATAAACAAGGAAAAACCTTAGGAAAAATAAATCCTAGGTGTGTGTGAAGTAACTCCAACATGTGGCACATCACGTGGATCCTCACGATTGAGGAGAAATGATTTTTTGAAGATGACAATGTGAATTGAAGCAAAAACTACATGTCGGCCATAATGTTAAAAGGAAGTGACATAAAGGGTATAAATACATCTAATTATACATTTGTTTTTTAATACACACAAGTTTGTTAATGAACAAGGAGATATAAGTCGAATTTCAGAGGAAATCTGAAGTAAAGAAGGTCGAATTTCAAGGGAGGATGAAGTCTTTTGGTGGTGTGTTCTAAGGTATGTTATTTACAAGTCATCTTACCATTTTCACTATAACTTTGTTTCTAGAATGATTCAGATGGTGAAATTTGTATGCTATTGAGAAGACATATCTAGGTATCTGTGGTAATAATTTCATCTCTTTATTCTCTATAATTTTGGAGATACACTCTGTGGAAGATAGGGTTTTTGACTAGTCTTGAAGCTAGTCATAAACAGGTGTTCCGAGTAAAATAGTCATAACGTATTCATAGAGAATCCAAATAAAGTGAGACCAATTGCATTGGAAAGAGTATAGGACATAGTTTCCTGTGTATGAATTTCAGAATCTTATGTTAAATATTGAGCATGGGGCATGTTGTACAAGTTCCCTCTCCTGAATAAACCAGAATTAAATAAGGTCTACCATTTTCTCTATAACTCATTTTCTGGGAGGATTCAAGGAGTGAAACTTGGAGGAGTTTCAAAGAATACATTGAGTAATATTATCTACAAGATCATATTCGAAGAAGTGAAGAATTGTAGAAGTTGAAGAAGTCTCAGGAAGCATTATCAGGTTCTATGTGATGGTTGGTTGATGGTGATAATTTAATGTAAAGTTTTATTATCTCTCATATATTCTTGGTTGGAAGGAAGGGGCAAGGATGGAGAGGTAAACCCTCTCTTGATATTGGAGGATTGTATCTTCCTTTTGGAGGTTTATCCCTCCCTTTATATTTGGAAGTTGTAGCTACCTTTGGAATTCATTACTTCCTTTGAACAATAACTATTGATTATTTATCATATATTGTGCATGTTATATTGTGGTGTATTGGTGTAACTCTTCTACTATTGTTCGTTTCTCATTGGATATAATTGAATATATAATATGGTTGAAGTATAAGTTGAAAAAAAATTCAAATTGTACTTGAAACTAATTCACCCCCCTTTCAGTATCATCACCACGAGATGACTACCTTGGGGCATGGGCAGGTTACCTCATACAGGGAATTCACTCAGAGACTCATTGATAGGTTTGACAAGGAGGATCATGAGCTTCATTTCAGGGATCTCATGCAGATTAAGAAAACAGGGTCTACAAAAGATTTTATTGAAGAGTTTCAAAGGGTGGCAGTTACGGTCCCAGATATGTCAAAGTCTCAACTATTGATGATATATACATAGGCACTAAATGAACCTTTGCGTGGATGGGTTAAGGCTTTCAAGCCTACAACCCTACAGGATTCCATTGAGTGCACTTGGGACTTGACTGGAGCATCCATTAAAAATAGATTCACTCCTAAACCTCCAGCTATTACTAAACTCATAGGTCCCAGGAAATTGGGGAAGGGGAAGGGGCCATTGGATGAGGCTACAAGGAGGGAATTGAGAAGGAAGAAAATATTCTTCACATGCAAATAATCATGGTAGCCATGGCATAAGTGTTGGAGTAAAGGGAAGATCCACTATATAGAGGTGGTGTCTGATAGTGAGGATGAGTTTGATGAAGAGGAGAGTGGAGTTATCCACAACATGCAGTTAAGCCACAGAGAGATAGGACAAGCCTCACACTCACGGAATGAGGAAGTGCTCTCGCCTCGTCAAGAAGGCCTCAAGAAGGTCATTATTGCTTCTATGAGAGGAGTGCCTAAATTCAACACTTTTAGAATGAAGGGGGTTGTACATGGGCAACGTGTTATTGTGTTGATTGATGAAGGATCCTCTCACAACTTCATTGATGTTGATATGGTGGAGAGGAGGCGCATTCCTACAGTAGAATTTGAAGGATTTTTGGTAGAGGTAGAAGGAGTGTGCACGATGTCTTGTGACAAATACATCCCACTGATGAGTTTGACTTTGGGCAGGTATAATTTGACACGGGATTTTTATGTGGTGGACATTATGGACACCAATATTATATTGAGGGTACAGTGGCTTAGCACCTTGGGACCCATCACCACCAATTATAAAACCATGGAGACGTATTTCACTACAAAGGGAGGGAGGAGAGTCATGCTCAAAGGAATGACAGGGGAGTCACCTAGAATTGTGACTGCCAAGAAAATACATTCCATATTTAGGCTTGTAGAGGTGGCCTACGAATTTGAATTCTTTTCTATGGAGACAGGGGAAAGAGGATTCAGACAATACCCCCCTAGACATGCAACAAATGCTTCATAGGCATACAAAGGTCTTTGAGTAGATTCCTCCAAGACAGCCATCAGATAGGGCATTTGAGCATATTATTGAATTAGAACAAGGGGATAAACATGTTATTACTACACCTTACAAACATCCAAAGAATCATAAAGATTAAATGGAAAGTGTCATCAAAGAACTGATAGCCATGGGTCACATCCGACCAAGTTCAAGCCCATTTGCATCATCAGTTGTGTTGGTTAAAAAGAAGGATGGGACCATGCACATGTGCATAGATTATAGAGCCCTAAATAAGAGAACAATCAAGAACATGCATCATATTCCCAGGATTGATGAACTGTTGGATGAGCTACACGGTGCAATATATTTCACAAAGATTGGTGTGCGCTCTGGGTATCATCATATTAGGATGAGGGAGAAAGACATACATAAAACAGCCTTCATATGTCACTTTGGACATTATGAGTTCCTTTTCATGCCCTTTGGCCTAACCAATGCACCTGCCACTTTTCAATCTTGCATGAATCATGTTTTTGATAAGAAGTTGAGAAAGCATATGCTTGTCTTCTTTAATGATTTACTGATTTACAGCAAAACATGGGAGGATCACCTTAAACATGTATACGAAATATTGAGCATCATGGAACAACAATCTTTGTATGCTAAAGAATCAAAATGTGAGATTGGGATGAAAAGGGTCCTCTACTTGGGACATCTTATTGGAGCAAAAGGGGTGCAGGTTCATCAAGAGAATATTCAAGCCATCATTGATTGGCCCACTCCCAAACCATTCACAGAACTAAAAGGTTTTTTGGGTATTTATAGCTACTACAAGAATTTTGTCAAGGGATTGTCCCAACTATGCGCACCATTGACATATTTAACTAGAAAAGGGGCCTTTGCATGGGGCCATGAGGCTTAATCTACATTTGAAAAATGAAAAGGTTTATGAGGACTTGCCTTATACTCTCTCTACCTGATTTTTCTCAACCTTTTATATTGGAGTGTGAAGCATCTGTTGAAGGTGTTGGGGTTTTTCTTATTCAAAATAGGCATCCTATCACCTATGAGAGCCGCAAATTGAGGGGTATTGAACTTATTTATACCATCTATGACAAGGAGATGTTTTCCATAATTCACGCATTATCCAAGTTCAGACAATATCTAGTGGGAGAAAAATTTGTGGTAAGAACCGATCACAATAGCCTCAAGTACTTTCTTGCGCAGAAGGATCTTAATTAGAGGCGGCAAAAGTGGGTGATCAAAATCCAAGCATACAACTTTGACATAGAGTGTGTTAAAAGGAAGAATAATTTTGTATCAAATGCCTTGTCTAGAAGGCCCTCAGCATACTCAATGAATGAGATCTCATTTGATTGGAAGTCCTACTTATTGGTAGAATACTCAAAAAAAAAACTTGCATGTGAGATGATGGATGGACCGATACAAGATGACAGGTATAGGGTTATCGATGATATTCTTCACTACAAGGGGTGGATTTACTTAGTTCCAGAATCATCATTCAAGAGAAAATTTCTCCAAGAATTCCATGATTCTCCTATAGCAGGGCACCAAGGGTTTCTTAAGACATACAGACAGATAAGAGAGAGGTTTTCCTGGAAGGGACTCAAAGGGGAATTTATGTGCCACATTAAGGAGTGTACTACTTGCCAGCAGAATAAGGATGAACACAACCACCTTGCAGGTCTAGTACAACCTCTCCCCATCCCATAGCATAAGTGGGAAAGTATATCTATGGAATTCATTATAGGGCTCCCCAAAGCACAAGAGAAATATTGTATATTTGTGGTAGTGGACCATTTAACTAAGTTTGCTCACTTCTATGCCATCAACATGGATTATAGTGCATCTTAGGTAGTTGAATTGTTCTTCAGGGAGGTCTTAATATTGCATGGATTACCCAAGACCATTGTGAGCGATAGGGACAACAAGTTTATGAGCATATTTTGGAAGTAATTGTTTATATTGGTGGGAACTAAGTTGACTCCTATCACTAGATATCATCCACAAACAGATGGGCAAACATAAATAGTAAACAAGTGGGTAGAAGGTTATCTCAAAAATTGTGTAGCAGGGCAGCAGAAAGCTTGGGTCAAATGGCTTTATTTAGGGGAATATTGTTACAACACCACCCACCACTTATCCATTGGTATGTCTCCATCCAAGGCCTTGTACAGTTATGAAGCCCTTTCTTTTGTTGAGATTGTGTTTGGAAATACCAGGGATCCTATGGCCAAAGAACAGATACAATAAAGTCAAGACATCTTGAAAGAGCTCAAGGACAATTTACATAGGGCGCAAAATCAAAAAACATTGTATGACGACATAAAAAGAGTGGAGCGCACCTTTGAGGTAGGTGACTTGGTCTATCTAAGGCTACAACCGTACAATCAAGCATACATTAAGAAGAATAGGGTTGAAAAACTTAAACCACGTTTCTATGGACCCTATGAAGTACAAAGAAGAATTCGGGAGGTTGCATATGAGCTCAAATTACCACTGGAGAGTAAAATCCACAATGTTTTCCATTTATCTTGCCTAAAAAGGGCCTTGGGGAAACATGTCATAGCTAATAAAGAGCTACCCACGGTTGATGAGGAGGGACATTTGACTTTGATACCAGAAGAGGTATTTGAAGTGAGAGAGAAATAGTTGAGGAATGGAGAGGTTAAGGAATATTTGCTTCAATGGAAGAATTTGCCCATAGAAGATGTTACATGGGAGAATGAACAGGTCTTACAACAATCAGGTGAAAAATTTCTTGTGGGCAAGCAATTCCCAGTGGGGGAGACTGTAATGTTCCCCTCTCCTTGAAAGGGGTCAATGAGGACTTAGTAGTCTAGTCACCCCTCTAGACTATAGTCCAATAAAAAATGGGTAGGATGTTTAATTTTCACTATGCTTGGCTCAAGCATGAGGTTTATTTCATTTTAGTAAAGTACTTGAACCATAAACAAATGCATCTACACCATTCACAATTGTTGCAATAACCAAGATCACAAGAAGAAATACCATGCACAAGAACACAAGAAATATCTTGGGAAAACCCTTCTCAACAAGGGAGAAAAACCCAGCAATCATTTGTTATATTCTCAATAGAAGATCCTCCAACCATGAAACCCTAATGCACACTAGAGGGTTCTCTACTTCCTTGAAATGTGCACCCAAGAGAGGAGCGCACTTAAACCCTAGAAGATGTACTTGCTGAAATTTCCAAATGACAAGTGACTTATGTGTTTCCTCAATGGGGAAAACACCTTTATTTATACTAGACTGGACAGACCAAAAGTGGTGTCTATTGACACAACAGGGTCGACCTCAATAACTCAAAAAATAATTAATTATTACAATAAACATGAATTATTTTTCACATATGGTGGATTTGACATGTACCCTTTACATCACAATTAGGGTTACAGGTAAATCTTACTCTCAGACAATATATCAAGGTATCTCACACATCCACTAGTGCTCAACCACTAGGAGCATGTCCACCTATGCTCAAGCACAGATACGTCCTACTCAATGGATATGTATCTCACTGATTCCATAGGAAAATCATCTAGAGTACCATCTCAAGCCTAACTCAGTGGAGTCCACAACGAAGGAGACCACATGTCATAACAACTCGGTCCAAAGTTTAATGCACACCCATCACATGGGAACCTTCACCCTTCATAGGGGTACACATCGTTTCATCTCAATCCATAGAGGAATGACACACCCATCTCATGGGCATCCTCACCCCACACAGGGGAACACATCGTCTCCTCTCAGCCCAGAGAGGAACGACACACCCATCTCATGGGCACACCCAACTCATGGTCTCTCTCACAGGTCGACTCACTTAGTCTATGTCCTAGAGGATGTCTCACGAAGTTGTAATCATCAACACTCCCTCTCATCTAGGGAGGAATTCTCCACCAGGACAAGTCTCTCACAGAAGTACTCGAACTTCGTCTTGGCAATCAATTTGGTGAAGATATATGCAATCTGCTCATGTGTAGGAAGGTATTGTGTGTGTACTGCTTTCCTCTGCACCATGTCTCTGATATAATGATATTTTATCTCAATTTGTTTTGATCTATCGTGAAACACAGGGTTCTCAAATATCTTCACACATCTCTGGTTATCACAATGAATAATGGTAGAATCCATCTCATGATCAAATAAATCTGTCAGGATCTTGCAAAGCCACACTGCTTCGTGGACTTCCACACTCAATGACACATACTCTACTTGTGCGGTACTCAAGGCCACAGATCTATGTTTCCTGCTGCACTAGGAAACCATGGCAGACCCCAAGGTAAAACAACAACCGGATGTGCTCTTCCAGTCCACTACGCTCCCTACCCAATCTTCATCGACATATCCATGCAAACTCAAGTCTACACTGGAGGCATATCTCAGGCCATATCCAATTGTGCCTCGTATATATCTCAATACATGCTTCACTGCTATCCAGTGAGTCTGTCTCGGTTGACTCATGAACTGAATAAGTACATTCATTGAATAGCATATATCAGGTCTATTGTTAACCAAATAAATCAATGATCCAATCAGATGTTGGTACAAATGTGGATCAATCTCACCTGAATCAGTAGAAGCATCATTCATTTTCTTCAAATCCATCACCATCGGTGTAGGCATGGATTTTCACTATGTCATACCAAACTTATTCAATATATCCACTGTATATTTTCCTTGACTCGGGAAAATTTGATCAGTCCTATGCCATAATTCTAGTCCCAATATGTAGTGCATCATACCTAGATCATTCATCTCAAATTCAAAATTCAATGCTCGCTTGCATTTAGCAATAAGTCTTTCAGAACCGGTGAGGAATAAGTCATCCACATACAGGACCAATATTAGGCACTCATTGCCAAAAATATGATAATATAGGTTTGGATCACCAGTACTCTTTATGAAGCCCAAACTCATCAAGAATCCATCCATCTTCTCGTACCAAGTACAAGGTGCTTTCTTTAGTCCATACAAGGCTTTCTTCAACCTGCACACATAATTTTTCTCGTCATGTATCACGAATCCTTCTCATTTCTCGATGTAAACTTCTTCGTCAATCTCACCATTGAGAAATGAAATCTTTACATCCATCTGATGTAGTTTCCAACCCATGGATGTAGCTAGTGCAATGATAGTACAGATGGAAGTGTATCGGGATACTGGAGCAAATATATCCTCATAGTCAATTCCATCCACCTATGAGAATCCTCTAGCTACAAATCTCGCTTTGTATTTATCGATAATTCCATCAGTTGCATGTTTGATCTTACAAATCCACTTGTAAGTTGCTACAAACTTCCCTTCTATTCTTGGAACAATATCCCACATATCATTCTTCAAGATGGACTGATACTCTTCTGCCATGGCATCTTGCCATACCTGCTGACTCATCGCTTCTTCATGACAAGAAGGCTCAATATCAATGATGTGGCTCATGTCTGAAAAGTAGCTCAAAAATAAATTTGGTCTCTTGCTCTCTTGAGATGTGCCTTTAGGAGCTACATGTCCCTCTTCCTCCTGCAAACTTTTTCAAGCCCAGGCATGCCTTTTATGCTCTACTGCAATATCTGTGGAGATATCAACTGGAGAAACTAAATCAACTGGAACAACTAGATCAATTGTAATAATGCATGTCTCCCTCTGAACTGTTGAAGGGGGAGAAGGTATTGTCTCGTTTTCAATCTACATATGAGATTCTCTGGATCTTTGAAAGGTTATCTCTTCTTCAAAGATAACATCTATGCTTAACTCAATTTGTCTCTGACCAAGGATGTAGATCTGATATGCTTTCGAAGATTCATTGTATCCCACAATTGTACCTTTTCTTCCTGAAGGGTCTAGCTTGGAACTCTTCTCTATGGGTACATGAAAGTATATTGGACACCCAAATATCTTGAAGTGTCCAATCTCAAGCTTCACTCTGGTGAAGGCTTCTTCGAGAGTTATGTATTTCAAAATTTGGTGAGGACTTTTGTTCTGAACATATATTGTTTTCATGCATGATTCTTCCCACAGAATCATGGGTAGACTCTGATCATGTATTATTGCTTTGATTTCCTCAATGATGGTTTTGTTCTTCCTCTTTGCAACCCCATTTTGCTTAGGGTTGTAAGGAACTATGTACTCCCTCTGTTCCCTGCTTCAATACAGAAATTACTGAAACATTTGGAGGTGTATTCTCCTCCATTATCTGATATTAGTACCTTGACCTTTCTTTCAGTCAGATTCTTAACTTAAGCTTTGAATTCTTGAAATCTTTCAAGGACTCCATCCTTGGTCTTCAGGAAATAAATCCAAGTTTTCTGAGAGTGATCATCTATTAGGAGTATATACTACAAATATCCATTCAAGGAGGCAATGGTCATTGGTCCACATACATATGAATGTATCAAGTCCAATATTTCATTGGATCTATTGTCACTACTTAAAAAGGACCCCTTGACATTATTTCCAAGTGAAAAACCTCTGCAAACACATTTATGTTGAATCTGTATCTCTAGAAGGCCTGTTACCATTTTCCCTAGAGTTGTAAGGGATCTATAATGAATGTGAGCAAGTCTCTTATGCCATAGCTCACTCAATTTGATAGTATCATGTCACAGGGCCTGGACTGGTCTGATAGTCAACCTATATAAGTTGCTTTCTCGAACACCAATTACTCTGGAATAATTTATATATGAGTCCTTGTTCCATGCTAGAACTTTTCCTTTAGAAAAGGTAACCTTGTAGCCTTTGTCTTCTAAGGAAGAAATGGAGACAAGGTTCCTCTTCATCTCATGTACATATAATACCTCACTTAACTAAAGAGGTATGTTAGAATCTAGTTGGAAAGTAGAAGTTCCAACCCCTTTCACATTACATATTCCATTGTCTCCAAGTAAAACATGTAGATTGGTCTCTTTCTCAACAAGATTCGTTAGTTGATCTCTAAATCCGGTCATGTTCCTGGAGGCACCACTATCAATTAACCAAGTATCATTATCGGTAGGAACCATACCTAAGAGTGTTGAAATGAATAAGAAGGCTTCTTCTTTGATGTCTTCATCTCTCTGAAGTCTTGGCTTCCAGGAACTATATTTGTTTGATTCATCAAGCTTATCTTCCATAGTAGTTTTTTTCATCATATTTTTAGATTCTTCACAAACCCTTGCCAACTGGGCTAGAAAACCTAACGGCTAGGCTAGGCTAGAAACCTTAGGTTTTGTTGGGATTATGAGTGCCAAAAATAAGCCTTGAAACTCATAAGAACACTGGTGAGCTGAAAATCTCCTTGAATGAGATACAGAAACCCTAGATCTAAATTTTCTATAGAAAATTCTGGAACCCTAGAAACCCTAGGGCCAAAAACCAAAAATTCTTGGAATTGCAATCTGAAGCTTGTTGCAAGAGCATTGAAGGAAATCGTACACTCCTATATAATTTTTATCCCTGACACTAAAGTATAAATTGTTGAAATAGACAAACAAGATAGGATCATACGAATTTTTGGAAACCCTAGGAGGTCGTACGGTTCTGCAAAACAGAGAGGACGATTGCTTTAATGCTTTTACAATGGGTTCTTCAAGACCTATGCTCTAAAACCATGTTAAATTTTCACTATGCTTGGCTCAAGCATGAGGTTTATTTCATTTTAGTCATGTACTTGAACCATAAACAAATGCAACTACGCCATTCACAATTGTTGTAATAACCAAGATCACAAGAAGAAATACCATGCACAAGAACATAATAAATATTCTAGGAAAACCCTTCTCAACAAGGGAGAAAAACCCAGAAATCTTTTGTTGTATTCTCAAGAGAAGATCCTCCAACCATGAAACCCTATTGCACACAAGAGGGTGCTCTACTTCCTTGAAACTTGCGCCCAAGAGAGGTGTGCACTTCAGCCCTAGAATATGTACTTGCTGAAATTTCCAAATGACAAGTGACTTCTGTGTAACTTTCCTCAATGGGGAAATCGTCTTTATTTATACTAGATTGAACAGACCAAAAGTGGTGTCTATTGGCACAACAGGTCCGACCTCAATAACTCAGAAAATAACTAATTATTACAATAAACATTAATTATATTTCACATATGGTGGAGCTGACATGTACCCTTTACATCACAATTAGGGTTACAGGTAAATCTTACTCTCAGAAATATAGCAAGGTATATCACACATCCACTAGTGCTCAGGCACTATGGGCACGTCCACCTGTGCTCAACCACAGGGATGTCCTACTCAACAGATCTATATCTCACTGAGTCCATAGGAGAATCATCTAGAGTACCATCTCAAGATTGACTCAACTAAGTCCACAAGGCAGGAGACCACACGTCATAACAACTTCGTCTAGATTCTGATGCACACCCATCACTTGGGCACCTTCACCCCTCACAGAGGTACACATCATTTCATCTCAATCTAGAGATAAGTGACACACCCATCTCATGGGAATCCTCACCCCACACAAGGTCACACATCGTCTCATCTCAATCCAGAGAGGAACGACACACCCATCTCATAGGCACAGCCAACTCATGGGCTCTCTCACATGTCGACTCACTCAGTCTGTGTCCTAGAGGATGTCTCACGAAGTTGTAATCATCAACATAGGAGGCACTTAAGAAGTCACTAGGTGAATCAACTTTATTTTATTAAACTGACTTGGGAAAAAAGGGATCAATGACTTAAAGGTAAATTAGAACAAAAACAGTAGAAGAAGTCATAAAGTAACTCAATGAATACTAATAAGATGGAGGTATAAAAGAGAGAGGAGGACGCCTCACTCCTCATTTGTGTTATTTTCTATTGAGATCATTTGAGCTATGCAACTTGTGTTTTAAGGATTTTGAGTCAAGAAACCTTAGATACTAGTAAGGAGGTGAAAGATCCCTATGTTCCTGGTCCAAGCTTGGCTAAAGAGGTGAAATATTCCTCCCTCGCCATTCTATTTATTCCAAATCCAATCATTGAGAGGTTTTTATAAGTAGGGCGCAGTTGAAGGGATTCTTCCAGCAGGCTGGGCGCACCATCTGAAGGAGGAAGTATTTGATTTGCCTTGTGGAGGTTAGATCTTCAAGGAAAGACTCTTCGTGAGTGATTTCCATCTCCCTACCATACTTTTACATCAATTTTTGGAGGGTTTTATCTTGCATAACTATTTATTTCTTTGGGAAGGCTCATTTGTTGAAGAAGGGCACACCAGTCCTTTAAGAGGAAGTGAGATAAAGGGTTTCCTCGGGGGGTTTGGCCCCAAACTTGTTACACAAGTTATCTATAGCCACCGATCTATAGTTTGACAGTGTTTTCATGATATTTGGAGGCCATCTTCAACAGGGGTGAAATTTGAGGTATTTCCAGCGAATCACGGGATATTCCAGCAATAGATCCAGCCATTAAAGGGCAATCTTGCATCAGATTTGAGGGTTTCATCTTACAAGGGAAAGAAATTGATCTTGTCTTGACAATTACTCATCTATTGGAGAGTCTTGAGACTTTATATCTCTACACATTTGTATATGAAGGAGCATCACACCCCAAATCTCATTGTTTTGGCTATATTGTACCAAATCTGCATATCTATGCATGAAGATCAATTTATACTATTACATAAAGGTCAGATCTGAAGTTTCTTGCTATATTTTTTGTATTTTCTTATATATTATGGTATTTCTCTAACATTTTTCATCTTCTATTCCATTAAACTTATCCCTAAGCACCTAGTGTGCAACTTCTGAAGAAAACCTGCAAAACAAAACAAACAAAAATCTGATCTAGCTTCATATTGCCTAGCAAAATAGCTTGGGAACATTACATACAAATTTACATCTATTCTTTTATAGATAAATTAGAGATTATAGATATGTATTCTTCACCTATGCTACCAATTATTTGAATCGTTCCCTAGTCAAGGTTTTGTTCTTTTCGTAATTATTTTATTCCACAACTCATTCCTACATAACTTGAGCTTCCACGGTAGCATTCCAGGTATTCAAGTCTTGTTAACTTGTGCTTAAACAACAAGAGTGATTCTTCTATCTTTACTCACCCCTTCAATTCATGGTTAGAAGAATCTTTCTACCTCTATCATATGTTTTCCTGATATTTTTAATTTTTAACAACTAAACAATATTGCAAGCACTCTAAATAGTCCTTGACTGCCTACAATGGTGCCACTATAAATATTCCTTATGGGGATTATAATTCCTTATCGTTATAATGTTGTGCCATCTCAATTAGACATCATCTTAAATATGCAAAGCATACAAGATATTTCGCTCAAGTGCATCATTGTGATATATATTGAACATTTCTTCCCTTGATCCAAGCACAAAGGAAGTGTTTCATCAAGTTATTGTTGCAACAGCAATATATGTTATACATGTTAAAAAATAATTAAAAAGTACCTAGGAAAATTTTTCTCATACCTAGGCGCCTAAGGGGTGGGAAAATGCCTAATGTGGACCCTATTCATTTAATTTATGAGATGTGAATTAAAAGGTGACTTTTTGAACTTAGGAAAAGTGGGTAAGTTAAGTGATTTAATCTTCAGCACTCATCTTGTCTAATCTCATCCATTGGATTAGATGACTTTTCACCTTCCCTCTCATTGAGTCGATTAGGGTAAGGAGGGTGCACTCATTCTTTGTTTTTAAATGAATTTTTTCGAGAGAAAGAGGAAGAGAGAAGTTGAGGTAAAGAAGAGAGGAGGTTGTTGAGCATTGGCATGTGTTGGCCCTTGACCAAGTTTTGAGAATCCTTGGTCATGATTGACCTATTTTGGGACTTCGATAGGATGTCAAAGGTGGAGTGCAAGTCGAAGTGGATATCGCGGGATCTCGGCCCCTTGTTTAGGGATTTTTGGGTTTTGGGCTATGTCACGGGTATGAAGATTTCATCCCATGGATTTACCCATGTTTAGGCCCTTTTTGTAATGTTCAAATAGAAGTCTAGGCGATGTAAGAAAAGAAGAGGTTTTTGGTACCTTGCTAATTGCTAAGTACAAATTGTAAATTATTTGTGCATGTTGTATTTAGAACTTGCAGAGCTGAGTGCAAGTGAATGTAAGAGATTGTGAAAAGGCTTTGTGTTGTAATCTAACTCGGGGAAGGAGGATCTAGCGAAGTGTGCGCAGATCTCCTATCCTATGCGGAGTAGGATTTTGTGGCTTTGTGCATGTAGAAGATTGACAGAAGGCAATAAAGAGAAGAAGAGTTGGTGGACGTAGCCCCAGGCTGGGGGTGAACCACGTATATCTTGTGTTATGGTTTCTTTGTGCATTATGGTTGTTTAATTATTCATATGATTGATTCTTAGTGCACTAATGTATGTTAGATGAATCTGATATGATATCTTAGTGCCTAATGATGTGAATAAGATGCTATATCTTACCTGTGGTGATATGTTTAGTGCTTGAATATATTAGGTCTGTGTGAATACTACGTTGATCTGTTGTTAGGATTATTTGCATTGTAAACTAAGGCTGAATATTAATGAACTATAATGGCTAAGTGTTATGCTAAGGTGTTACAATCACATATCGATGTCCCAGCTAAGGTTGCATACATATGAGTCCTACAACCACCCCTGCCTCTACCTCGGGTTAGACTTCATCTTCTTCACACGTGTTGCCGAAAGGTCCGGTAGTTAGGGTTTGTTGGTGCATTGTTGAAGCGTTGAACCCTAGGTCTACCCCCTATGCCAACAAATGGTTCTGTTGTCAGGGCCTAAAACTGTGATTGCTAGGAACTACAGAAAAGAGAAATCTATGTGCATTGATCTATTGCCCTAGTGCACAGTATTCTACTTGACTTGTGAAGATCTGTGCTAAGAAGAGAAGTCAGATCTGAAGAAAAGAGGTAATATCTTAAAGCTTTGAGCTCTGATAAAGGTAAGAACAGTGAAAAGTTTTGATTGAAAATGTAAGATAAGTGGAAATTTTTGTTTCAAAAGTATGGATCTAGGTACGTTTGATAAATTTTGTTCTAGCTTGAAAACTAGGGCATGAATAGAAGAAAGAAGATTTGATATGAGTATATCTGATAAGAATAGTGAAAGTTATGTTATTCCTATGCATAGAAAGAATGTTTGGACTAACAAATGGATGCAGGACCCTAGAAAGAATTTTTTGCAGGTTAGCTACTATGATCTTAGTGCATAGTACAGGAAAGGTTGGGGATCATTTCAAAAAAAAATAAGATTAACCCTTTTTTATAATTGTAGAAGACCGGGACATCTTGCTAAGGAATTCCCTGGTAGAAGACCTAGTTTCCTTTGTTGTAAAGTTATGGATCATGAAGTTTTGGATTTCCCTATAATGATTGCTAAGGTTGAAAGAATGAATATGAGACAAGAAAACCTTGAGGAAGGTCAAGAAAATGAGACAATGATGTTGGGACCACATATTGTACCTTTTTGCTCATACTTTTTGCCATTGTTATACCCTTCATCACCTGTATTTAGACTCATATTATCACTTCATCTGATCACCTCAAGGTATACAACGTCCTTTCTCATCACTATATGTTTAA
>ML813335.1:32857-49923 GCA_009831015.1 Picea engelmannii | reverse complement strand
CTTTACTACAACACTAAGTGCTTTTGGAATTGAGCATATATAGTGCGCAGCTATCTTTGAAACAAAAGACTTCCCTGGGTTGATAATTTATGTTTCACTTGGTTGTTTGAAATTAATTAAGCAATTATAGTGACCAACAAATGATAGAACCAGAAAGCATCAGAGAATGTATTGCTACAAATGAAAGAAACCCTGAATGATCACATAAATATCAACTTGTCATAGATCTTCAAAGAAAAAGAACGCGTAGAAACAAGACTAGGAGACTTCAACATTGACTGTGTTATGGATGAAGAAACACAGGTGAATATCATGACAGAAAGAACTTGGGAAATTTTAAGAAATCCTTCTATGATTCCTTCATTGGGAGGAATAGGATTATTTAAAGGAAAGTTGATAACCCTATCTGGAAGACTCGCCTAGATATATATGAGTGCTCATGGAACTTCGACAAAGGAAGATTTTGAGGTTGTTAAATTTATTGATAAAAGCGCCCCAATTGCTATATTACTAGGAAAAACTTGGATTGAGAAGGATCAGGACAGAAGAAGCAAGAATTAAAATATTTCATGACTAGGAGGATAGCGCACTTGATTGAAAAACAAGAGAACAGATCAGAGTTGTTCAGAACCAAAAACTTGGATGTCGAAGTTGAAAGAACACAAGAAGACTCACAGAAGAGTGGAGCACCTACCCCAGACAGAGAAGAAGTATTACTCTCTAACCCCATGAAATAATCTCAACAGTGTAAAGTTACTATGCCAAAAGGAGATAGGAATCATAATGGAAAGAGGAATACCGAGAAGAAAATTACAGGGAAGAAGGCTAGAAAGTTGAGTAAGAAGAGAGAAAAGATAGAAAAGTTGTAGAATGATCCAGAGGGGACTTCACAGAAGGAAGGTTTGCAAAAACTGGAAATTCGTAGGGATATCAAAATATCGCAACATGGTGAAGCAATATAGCCGTTGAATACATTATGACCGTTAGACCAACGCCCCCGAACGGTTAGAACAGCATTTATGGCCAGAAATCTCTCCATCAAACCGTTGGTGTCACGCCGCAATAGACAGAACCACATTGATGAAGACCTCTCGTCCGTTGCAGAGATCCATTACATCCCTATCTACTTATTGTGTTGAATGTTGCACTGAAAACACTTTTGTGAATTGTATCCAAGCCAAGTCATTGCTACCGTGTTGTGTCTATTGATATCGACACATGTTCTATTGCTTTGAGCATTCATTCATCCACCTGAGTTATCCGATCTGAGCATGCATGTCGGACGAACTCAACACCATATAGAAGTTGGTTGAAGAAGTTCTCATCGATATAATGGCCGAAAAAGTAATGTCTGCAAGTATTCAAGCTTCTTTGACGAGAGGAGTGCAAGCCTCTCCATCAACTGCTCACGGATCTGGACCATCCCAAGCTTCAGCCAAGAAAAGAACCAAGCATCGAGATGACTTGGAAAACATGAAGTTAATCCCGACTATCCTGCTCAACTACATCCTGCCTTTGGTTGGTGTGATGAGTCGTGACAGCGTCCCGAGGGACTTTGATTACACCCTGGTTACTGTGTACCTCCCAAAGGGGATACATGCAGTTAGAACACTGCAGGATAAGATCGCGACATTAAAATTTTGCAAATTCAACCTAGGGAACCGCAAGAACCGCAGTATGCTCTTTCCTCACAGATACTTGACTAGGATGAAGGGGAAGAACTCAAAAATAAACCCCCAACCATGGACTATGAACCTCGCGCAGTCCACCATCCTGAATGTGATGAAGATTCCACATTTTGGAAGGCGCCAAGAGGTTAACACATGTGTTAAGCTCCTGCTATCATGTTACCATGGGGGTTGTCTATGGCTAGACAGACACATCACATTCAATCCTACGTTGATCCATAGGATCACTGGATTGAGCATGCAAGGACCCGACCCACGGGACTTCTACCCAGGGAAGGTTGCAGATTGTGCATTGGAACAAAGGATTAAAGACACATATGGAGATGTAGAAAAGGGGACGCGATGCTACAAGGTATATTCCATCCAGAATGGTGTAGTGCGCTTGGCCTACCAGCTGATCACAAGAAAGATAGTGAGAAAGAACAGATCTACACAAGTCAGGGTTCGTTGTTGACCTCGTCGGAAAATGTGTAGAAGGACTCAAAATAAACTAGGCGAAGTACCTAGTCAACCAGCGAGAATTGGATTTTCGCGAAGCTTGGGATCAGAGCTATGAGTTCCATTTTAGTTGGATGTTGATCCTCATAGAGTTCACTACTTGGGACATTCCCAAAGGTGTGACCTTCCTAGACATTGAGTTGTTCGAGCCACTTGCTACGAAGTTCACCACGCTCTGGTACTTGGGCGATATGGGAAAACAATGGTAGTCAAACGCAGTATTCCACACATACTATCTCTAGCTAAAGAGGTTTATTTGGATTTTCCCTCACATGACGTCGAACACCCTACACTGGTTCAAACCTCTCATGAAGTTTCACGCAGATCGACACTTTATTTATATCACTATGCATGTAGAAGAGCTTCAGTCATACTATAATCTCACAAAGGAGGACCTCGAAGAGATAACTAAGGACTGATCTGTAGAGCTCCTTATCCCTTCTGACCCTGTAGAAATGTCTAATCTTGAACTAATTGGTAGCTCGGAGGCCACTCACGAAGAACATGACACACCTGGAACCAGCAGAAGGAAGAAGATCGAAGAGGTACAAAACCTGAGCAGTGCATTAGATGAAACTGCTTCAGAATCACCTGGACGAGGAGGTGATGACGAAGTAGATATAGAAGAGACCAATGGAAAATAATATCAACAGAAGCAAGGTGAAATAACACTGCCTAGGGATCCTGTTGATGAGACTGATCCCTCCAAGAAAAGAAAGGTTTCCCCCATGAAACCTACTTCCCGGAAAAAGTCCAAAGCCACCAAGACTAAGCTGCAGTTTGTACTCATGCTCGATGACTTCGACTTCATCATCGCAGTCATATCAGACGTCTCACAGGACCTCTTGCAGAACACTAAATCCAAACAAGTAGCCATGTATGATAGGATTGAGGCAGAACTCAGAGGGGTATAGCAGGCCCTTCAATCCAGTCGCGTAGTATCCACTGCGCCCCTGCCATCAGAAGAACTAGAGTTGGGAGATGAACTTGCCCAACTCCGCAGAATAGTTGACGTGACCAAAGCTCGCCTTCGTTGAGTGCAAGAAGAGAAAGAACAGGCTACAGTGGCCCTAAAGAAAGCACAAGAGGAAATGGTAGAGCAACACCGAGTTGCGCAATAGAAGAAATATGACCTCCACACCAAGTTCGAAGAGGAGAGAGTGTAGGTCAAGAAAGACAAAGAGCAGTTGCTCGCAGAGCAGCTCAGAATCAAAGAAGCAATCAGTAGATCACTTCGCTCTGTGATAGGCTTAAAGAAAAAGGCGGAAGAATCAGTAGAGCATCGAGTAGCGCAACTTGCGGAAGCTATCCAGCAGCTTCAACAGAGAATCACAAATCTGGAGCTACGAACAGTGCCAAGTACCCCGCAAAACGTGTGAGACCAAAGAGAAGCCACTGCCCGAAGCATAGTTGAGAGGATCAGAGCATTCACCCTAGAATTTAAACAGCTTAGCAGTAGAAGTGCACAAACCTACGAGCGACTTACTGAAGACCCTGAACTAAAGGCATTGGAGTCACAGCTCTAGGAGGCAAAGTAGCAAGAAGCAACAGTACATGCGCAATTGAAGCCCATATCAGCAGTCGAGAGGATGGAGTGATCCCAAGAACAACGCACTACTCAACAGCAGGTCCACACCATTCAGATCAAAGCCATGGAAGTGACTCAGAGGCTCCAACCAATTTAGGACAAGGCTTGCCAACTGTTCACAAATATTGAAGGCCGAGGAATAGAACTGGAACAAGTCATCACTGCAGTTGAACAGTGCTTAGAGGGACCTGTCAACAAAGCAGTTATCCAAGAGTTCATCGGGCAAGAGGCCTTGGTGCAACAACAGGTTGAAACAGCTCGAGCCAAGCTCGAGGATTTTCAGGCAGAGCTACCCAGATCAGAGTGACTCGAGACGATTCACAGGTGAGTGTTTGGGGCATGTTGGCCCTTAACCAAGTTTTGAGAATCCTTGGTCATGGTTGACCTATTTTGGAACTTCGACAGGCTGTCAAAATCAGAGTGCAAGTTGAAGTGAAGATCGCGGGATCTCGGCCCCTTGTTTAGGGATTTTTGGGTTTTGGGCTATGTAACGGGTATGGGGATGTCTTCCCATGGGTTTACCCATGTTTAGGCCCTTTTTGTGATTTATAAATAGAAGTCTAGGCAATGTAAGAAAAGATGAGATTTTTGGTACCTTGCTAAGTGCTAAGTACAAATTGTAAATGCTTTGTGCATGTTGTATTGAGAACTTGCAGAGCTGAGTGCAAGTGACTGTAAGAGACTGTGAAAAGGCTTTGTGTTGTAACCTAACTCGGGGAAGGAGGATATAGCAAAGTGCACGCAAATCTCATGTCCTATGTGGAGTAGGATTTTTTGTCTTTGTGCATGTAGAAGATTGAGAGAAGGCAATAAAGAGAAGAAGAGTTGGTGGACGTAGCCCCAGGCTAGGGGTGAACCATGTATATCCTATGTTATGGTTGCTTTGTGCATTATGGTTGTTTTATTATTCCTATGATTGATGCTTAGTGCACTGATGTATGTTAGATGAATCTAATATGATAGCTTAGTGTCCAATGATGTGAATAAGATGCTAGATATGACTTGTGGTGATATGCTTAGTGCTTGAATATATTGGATCTGTGTGAATACTGCGTTGATCTGTTGTTAGGGTTATCTGCGTTGTAAACTAAGGATGAATATTAATGAACTATAACTGCTAAGTTCTCTACTAAGGTATTACCATCATAGATCGGTGTCCCAGCTAAGGTTGCAGACATCTGAGTCCTGCAACCACCCCTGCCTTTACCTCGGGTGAGACTTCATCTACTTCGCAGGTGTTGTCAAAAGGGATGGTAGTTACAGTTTGTTGGTGCATTGTTGAAGTGTTGAACCCTGGGTCTGCCCCCTGTGCCAACATCATGCATTCCAAGGAAAAGTACAGCATGGAAATCAAGGAAGAAGGTATAGCCAGCCAAAGGATGTATCGTACAAATTCTGGAGAGGTTGTACAACTGATAAAAGTACAATTCGTACAGCTAGGAAGGTGCATGCATTTCGAGGTAGTTTGGCACATAAATCGAGGTGCATTTATTACTGGAAAATCCATACAAAAAACCTAGATTTGAGGGAACAAATTTCAAGACAGTCCGCACAGCATTTATTGTTGTGACAGTTATATAGTGGTGCATATTTCTTGCACATAAATCGATGCATTGAATAGGGGACTGTTAAGAAGGAGATTTGGCTCATTTTTCTGAGATAATTTTGCGAAATTTTTTGCTGTAAATTTCTGTTGTAACAGAAGAATTTCTCTGAGCTATGAAAATAACAAGAATTCCCTCCCTCACTGGTTTTCCCCTTGTGGGTTTTTCTAGGGTCAATGTTAGACCAAAAATCCGAGTGCATTTAAATTTTTTATTTAATGTGCTTCTAATAGAAATTTAATTCTGCATTAAATGATGTTCATAATCCTCATGTTTTAGTTCTGAAATGTTTTTTTATGCTGGGTATTTTATGGCTATCATAAAATTGGGTTTTGGGCATTAAACAGTGAGTGATCTCAGTGAGACTTGAAACTGGTTGGGGTTTGAAAATTTTACATGGTATCAGAGTTGAGTTGAAGAGAAGTGCATATTTAAATCAGCAATACAGAGAGAGGGACAGAAGTTACTTCAGCGCATAGATTTTGGAATTTTTTATTTTTCAGTTGAGAACGGTCAATGGCTATTGGTTTAAGAGTTGAGGACAGACTTGATGGGGCAGTAAATTTTGGTGCCTGGAATGAGAGAATGATTTTGATTCTGTAGGAGAGTGATTTGTGGGACATTGTTGAAAATTTTACAACAAACTCAGTAACAATACCTATAGATGCTTTTGTCAACAATCCCAACTTCTCTACTCTCATCTAGTGAATGATAGAGTGATAGGGTTCGTGGAGAGCGCCTAGGGTTCGTATTTGCAGCCAGAGCCGGCCATGGCTGCCCCTGGGGGTGGGGATTCGACCCCTCCCCCCCGGATTTCATAAGCGTTTGCGTTCAGGAAGCTGGTCGCCAGCGGAGGCATGCGCAAGGTCCCTTCTACTGTTCCAAAATTCATAAAAAAGCTAGATGAAATCCCAGAAATCGCCCTGTCGGAGACGCAATCGGTCAAGATAGCCCTGGCTCTCTCTGAGAGAGGGCTGGTAGGCCAATTTATGGGACTTTGTCCCTCAGCAAAAACCACCAACGCTTGGGTCCAAAGGAACTAGAAGCCCCATCTTAAGCAAGGAGTTACCTGCTACCCTTTGAGCAGTGGCTTTTTTCTCTTCGAGTTTATAAACAAGGAAGATAAGGATCTCATTTTCAGAAATGGACCATAATTTATGGGAACCTAGGGGCTGTATATGAACCCCTGGACCCCGTACTTCGATCCCATGGTGGAACTACCAAAGGAGGTACTTGTATGGGTCAGGCTCCCCAACTTGCCGATTCACTGCTAGAACTATGAATCTCTGCAAAAAATAGGGAATGGAATAGGGAAATTCATTGATAAGGCAGACAACAAGTCCATCTACAACTGCGCTAGGATATGTGTTGAAGTGGATCTTGAGGCAGGGCTCCCGGAGGCGGTGAATCTTACTGTGGGAAAGTGGTCTCACTACCAGAAACTCGATTATGAAAACCTACCCTTCAAGTGCAAAACCTGTCCAGAGCATGGACACTTCCAGAGGAATTTCCCAAAGAACCAAAGCCCAGAAAAGGAAGATGTTGAGGGCTGGAAAAAGGTCAAGAAAAGCAAACCAGGACCTAAATCCAAAGACCCAAGGGCAGAGCAGGCGATCCAACCATCATCTTCAAAACCAAACCCTCAGAAAGAACCTCCGAAAGAAGGTGCTGAAAAGCCAAAGGAAACCGTGAAAGAGACAATCGTTATAGTCTCTCAGTCCCCGCCAGCCCCATAAAATCCAATTCCGGTCAATGAAACCCCTCCAGCAGATGAACCCATGAAGTCAGATGAGGAGCACATCCCTTTAGGCTCCAAAACGGGCGCAGATACAGATGAGGGGGCCACGGAGACCAGCAGTCCTGTTGGAACCCCTAAGAAGGCCCTTAGAGGAAGGAAACCAGAGAGGAAAAAAAGGGAGGAGAAATCATACAGGGACGTAACTGCAGGAGTTCAGCATACCATCCCGGATATGATAGAAACCAGATCCTCAAAAAAAGGTAAGGCTTCGAAAGGAGCCACCCCCCCCCCTCTGGTTCTTAATGATTTATGTCTCCTGGAACTGCAGAGGGTTGGGAAATAAACTAAAAGAAGAAGCTGTCAAAGATCCAGTCAGAATGACTTCCCCGGATGTACTTCTAATCCAGGAGACGAAGATGGAGGAGCCTGAGACCTTCCAGGCTAGTAAAAATTTCTGGAAAAAAGGAGCAGGTAGAGTCGTAAGTGCCAGGGGAGCTTCAGGAGGTCTAACCACCTTCTAGAACTCCTCAACACTAGACCTGATCGAAGAACATAGCACCATCCATTGGTTGTTCACGAAGTTGTTGCACCGCGAATCGGGACATCAGGTTAGCCTCTTTAATATTTATGCTCGGGTTCTTTTATCGAAAAAAAAAGATTGTTGGGAATCTCTGAATAATTTCCTTTCTACTAACCATCATGAGAATCTTATTCTTGCCAGAGATATGAATTTCACCCTAGCCCTCTCTGGAAAAAAAGGAGGAACCCCCGTAAGAGACCCTACACGGGAGTGGGTTGAAGACATTATGCTGGATTGGGATCTGGAGGATATCAAACCCAGTAAAGGCAAATTCACCTAGAACAACAAAAGAGAGGGACCAGGGCACATTGCAGTGCGCTTAGACCGCTTCCTGGTTCACTCTTCCTTTTTAACCCTCGGCCTTTTCGCCTCGTCTGAAATCCTGCAAGCCTACACCTCAGATCATAAGCCCATCTCCCTTTCCCTGACCCCTGGAGAAAATTTGGGTCTGATCCCCTTTCGCTTCAGCCCTCTATGGGTCTCCTCGGAAGGCTTCTTCGAGCTGGTATTGGAGTCCTAGAAGAAGAGTGTGTCATGTTCACTTTTCTTCATTTGGGAAGAGAAACTGAGAAGGCTCAAAGTGGATCTCAAAAACTGGGCAAAGAACCTGCCCTCCCCTTTGCAGGAAGGAAAAAAAGCCCAAAGGGCCCTGGAGAATCACCAGCTTCATATGGAGTCTTCCCCTATCACCCCAGCGATGTTGAATGACGAGTTGGAGCTGCAAAAGAAGCTTCACAAAGCTCTTAGAAGAGAGGAAGAGTACTGGCGAGTAAAGTCGAGAAGTCTCTGGCTTCAAGCAGGAGATAAAAATACTTCTTTCTTCCACAAGAAGGCAGAATCTTGAAAAAATCATAACTCAATCAGAGAGATCCAATTTTAGGGGCAAACCTTCAAAAAAATTGAGGAGATCAAACTTGCAGCCCACTCCTTCTATAAAAATTTGTTTACTAAAGAGTTGGAGGCCCCTCCTAGTCCGGATCTCTATCCTCTCACGGTGGTCCCCAAGCTGATAAATGAAGACGACAACCGTTGGTTGACAACCCCTATCACGACTGAGGAGATCAACAAAGCTCTCCAAGCAATGAACCCGGATAAAGCCCCCGGGCCTGATGGATTCACATCCAGATTCTATATAGCCTGATGGGATATCATCCAAAAAGATCTAGTCAGAATGGTGAGGAAATCTCAAAACTGTAGCAAAATTGGAGGGAGCACCAACTCCTCCTTTCTAGCTTTAATCCCCAAAGAGAAAGGTGCCCAAAGATTTTCAAGATTCTGTCCTATATCGCTTTGCAATACGGGGTACAAAATCATCACCAAAGTAATAGAAAACAGAATCAAAAAATTCCTCCCCAGGATCATCCAGGAGAACCAGGGGGGCTTCATCCAGGGGAGACAAATCCAGGACAATATTATCCTGGTGCAAGAGGCTATCCACTCAAGCTGTCAAAGGAAGGATAAAGTAATGTCCACTCAAGCTGACAGAGTCCGACTGAATTTCCTTTTTGTTGTGATGCTCAAGATGGGATTTCACCCCCAATTGGTTCGCTGGATTAGGGCATGTATAGCGGGGTCGTGGATCAACCCCTGGTCAATGGAAGACCAATTGATTTTTTCCAAGCCTCAAGGGGAATTAGACAAGGCTGCCCCCTGTCCCCCCTGCTCTATGCCATACAAGCATCTGTGCTAAGTTTTCAGCTGAATAAGAGCCTGCAGCAGTGCACCTTAATTGGCCTCTCAATTTCTCCTAGAGTTGAGAGAATTAATCATGCTCAATTTGCCAATGATACGCTCCTTCTGAGCCAAGCCAACCTGCCCACCGCAAGAGCACTCAAGAAATAATTGGATGACTACACTGAAATTTCAAGCAGCAAAATCAGTTTGAGGAAGAGTAAAATTTATGGCTGGAACTTCCCTCTTATAGAAATGATTGGTATTTCTAGAGTGCTCGAAATGGAAGGAACTTCAACGTGGGAGTCCATTAAATATCTAGGAACCCCGCTAGTCAAAGAAGCCCCCAGAAGTAGCATGTGGCTGCCTCTGTTGGACAAGATTAAAGCCAGGATCTTGGCCTGGGGAGCAACCTGGCTGAACAAAGCTGGGAAATTAATCCTCATAAACTTTGTTCTCACCTCTCTTCCTGTCTACCAGGCCTCCATTCTCCTTGCCCCGAGAGGAATTGTGAGAGACATAGACAGTATCTTGAGAAAATTCCTATGGGAAGGGGGAAGGAATGAGGGGAAACAAATGCACCTAATCAGCTGGGATAAGGTTAAAGCCCCCAGGATGGAAGGTGGGCTGGAAGTCAGAGATGTGGCCACTCAGAATCTGGCCATGGGAGGTAAGATTCTCTGGAAAATGATAAGAGGTAAAACCACTTGGAGCTCCAAATCTCTCAGGACTAAATACTTATGTGGTCACAAAGAACGATGCCTTGATCGCCCCCCCTTGACTAGAAAAGGCTCTCCCATCCTTTCTCTCTGCCTTAAGGCTCTTGATTTGATTACCTCAAAGCTCTCTTGGATCCCGGGGAATGGCAGAAAAATCAAGTTTTGGGAAGACTCTATTTTAGGACAGACCCCTTTAAGTTTTTTGGAAGGGCTGGAAAACATCAAAAGTTGGCTCCATTCTAATAGAAAAGTCACCCTGTGGGACCTATCAGCTTGGAACCAGGGCGTCTCTTGGAATAAGTGGGATTTGGGGGACTATCTGCAGCATTTAGAAACTGAAGCTCGAACCCTCCTGGATGCTCTTCAAGGGTGCTCCCCCTCCTCGGCCAAGAAAAAGGACAAAAGAGGCTAGGGCTCTTCGTCTGGCTGTTACTTAGCTGTTGTTGGTTCTGCAGCCCTGCAAGCAATTCCTTGGGTAGCCCCTGATCCCTCGGTGTGGATAAATCTCTGGCTTCATCCCTCCCTTCCCAATATAGATCTCTTATGTTGGTCCCTACTGCACAACAGTATCCTATCTTGGGAAAACCTCTCAAAAAGAGGCTGGGAAGGGCCCTCTCGATGCCCTCTTTGTGCTTGTCATGTTGAAACCTTTGTCCACCTCTTTCTCCTCTTCCCCTTTGCTCTGTAACTTTGGAATATCATTCTTGGCCAGTTGAATGTGCCCCTACCTTCTTCAGTTACCTCTTTGTTTACCTCCTGGGTCGATTTGGCTCCCTTCTCTTTTACCAAATTCAACGTGCTAAATCAATGTTGGATGTGGGTGCCGAAAGTAGTCTGCTAGAAACTGTGGCTAGAACGAAACAACAGGATCTTCAGGGATATAGCAGGGACGCCGGCCCAAACTACACTCAAAGTGAAAGCGATTCTGGGTGATCTGGTAGCCTCAAAAACTAATATCACCAACGAAGTAACCCCTAACAAAGATGAGTATGTCTAGTTCCATGAGCTTGATCCCTCCCTCCTGTCCAGAACCAAGCAAATTTCCAAACACTACTCCCTTGGAAAATTAGGCTGGAGGAACAAGAGTTCATAAAGTGGAGATCTTCTTTGGAGAAGCATATCTTGCAGGTGGATGGGGCCTCGAAAGGGAATCCCGGTCTCATGGGAAGTGGAGGGGTCCTGCTCGACATCTCAGGAAAAATTGTGCTCAACTTTACCTGGGGGCTGGGTCAGAACACCAATAATACAGTTGAAATATTAGCAATTTGGCAGGGGCTGGCTCAGGCTAGAAGGTTATCAATCTCGAAATTGGTTATCATAGGGGACTCTAGAATCTTTATCCATGCTCTCAATCAGAGGAAGGCTCCCAAAAACATGGGCCTGGGTCACTATTATAGGAAGGTTATAGACCAGATGAAAGAATTCAAAGAGGTGAAGTTCTACCACGTCCTCAGGAATCTTAATCAGTTGGCAGACCATGAAGCGAACAGAGGCACCTCCCTGGGAAAGGGATTCATCAACGTAAATGGAGTTGAAAATAATGAACCAATCCCTTAGAGTCTAGGGAGAAGGAATCATCAGGAGATCTCCTGTCAGAAAATGCAGAAGTCTGAAAATTGCCAGGAAGGAAACCAAAGTGCAGGTGTGAAGGTATGAGGCAGTTGAGAGAAGACATGTGCAGGGTCGCGCTAGAATCAGGACATAGGCATCAGGACAGACACATGAAGAGCATACTGACTCTACTATATCGGGGAAGATCATCCAATCACAGTCCTCCAGGGAGACAAACGTCCAGGGAAAGCATCCTGAAGAAATAGGTGAGACTCTGAATAATAGAGGGAGAAGAAGGACCTATGTTGGGAAGCACTTTCCCTCTTCATGCTCTCAGCAAATCTCGTTGTTGGATAAGAAGGATACGACCAGGTTATCCTAGAACTCTCTCGCTGTGTAGGGTATCTGTCTAACCAAAAGAAGAGCCACTCAGAATGGATGCAAGCTCCAGCCGACTGCTTTCACTTTGATATTGTTTCATACTGTCCAAACCTCTTTTTCTCTATTTGGTAGCCGAAATTATGAAATTTCCTGTCTCTGTTCCGTGAATTCCAGAACTGATGTAAAGGGACCGGTTAGTATGACCAGGCCCTGTATCACTGGACAAGCAGTATCCACTGGAGCTGAAATTTTTAATGTAAGGCCGCTGGCATCCATTTAGCCAGAAGTTAATTTAAAAGGCCCATAACCGTTTTAGTAAAAAAAAAAAAACAATACCTATAGATGCTACACTTTCGGCAGCCTATACTAAGAATAGCATCAAGGCTAAAAGAATCATCCTTGATGCCATCAAGGAACATTTGATTATGCATGTGATAGGGAAGGAAAATTCCTATGAGATGTGGGATTCCTTGATGAAGTTGTATCAAAGTACAAATGAGAACCGGAATATGGTTTTGAGAGAAAACCTGAAAAGTATTAGAATAACCAAGGCTGAAAATTTGGCCACATATCTTACCAGGTTGACATAGGTGAGAGATGAACTTGGAGCTGTTGGGGAGGCCATTGTTGACAGTGAGCTTGTGAGGAAAGCATTGAATGGGGTGACCAAACAATGGGTTGTTTGTGTTGAGGGCATTGCATCTAGAGAGAATATTCCCAAGTGGGAATGTCTTTGGGATGACTTTGTTCAGAAGGAAACCCAAAGAGGTTATGTGAATGGCAGTTCATATATTGTTAATTATGAGGAGAATGTGGCTCTTGTTGCTAAGAGCAAGAAGAAGTTCAAAAAGGGTCTTAAGGGAGGAAATAAACTGAAAGGTGAAGGTAAGAAGGACATGAGAAAAGTCAAGTGCTTTTCACATCACAAGTATGGGAACTATGAAGGACAATGTTCTAATAAGAAGAAGAAACAGACAACAGCTTTCGTAGAGGTGGAGGATTTTTCCACCAGGTTCGAGAAGGATTTTTCTTTAGTGGTGTGTCTTTCCATTAGAGCCACACATTCCAATGTTTGGTATATTGATAGTGGTTCCTCCTGCAATATGACAGGTGTTCGTGAGAATTTGAAAGATATTACATTGATTGGTTATCTTGGGGTAGTGCTTGGAGATGACGGGGTGGTCAAGGAAGTTGGTAGTGGGATAGTATCATTTCAGAGGGATTCTCAACCTCCCATGTTGTTGAGAGATGTTATACATGTTCCTCGTTTGAAGAAGAACTTGATTTCAGTTTCTACTATTGAGGAGAAGGGGTATGAGGTGTTGTTTTGTGATGGAAAGGTGCTCCTATTTCCCAAGGGGTCCAGTATCACTTCGGCCAAAGTGATTGGGACTCGACATGAAAAGTTGTACAAGCTCATGTATCATCCAACCAGTGCATTATATCATACTACCCACAGCAGTGATATTTGTGAGCTATGTCATAGGAGGAGGGCCCATTTGCATCATGGGTTTTTGAGGATACTGAGGGAGATTGTGATTGGAGTGTCGGAGTTCAGTACAGAGCACTAGGAGTTGTGCAAGGGGTGTGCTTTGGGAAAGTAAATCAAAATTGTTTTTCCAAGCAGTGACAACAGAGCAGCAAGTATACTTGATCTTATTCATTCCGATGTGTATGGTCCTATATCTTCTGCATCTTTGAGTGGTTGTTGGTATTATCTCATATTCATTGATGACTTCTCTTAAAAGTCTTGAATTTTCTTCATGAATACCAAAGGATGGGTCTTCAATCGGTTCCAAGAGTTCAGAGCTCTTGTGGAGAACTAGACTGGGAAGAAAATCAGAGTACTAAGAACAGACAATGGGGGTGATTATACCTCCAAGGAGTTTATTAACTTCTGTGCAGGAGAGGGAATCAAAAGGGAGTTGATTGTTCCTTACAACACACAAAAGAATGGGGTTGTTGAGAGGAAGAATAGGGCCATAGTTGGGGCTGCGAGAGCCATGTTACGTGATCAGGGGTTGCCACTCTTTCTTTGGGATGAGGCATGCTACACTGCAATTTATCTGCAAAATAGGAGTCCACACAAAGAATTGGAGAGTATGACTCCTGAGGAGGATTTCTCTAGGAAGAAGCCTGAGATTGGGAACTTTTGGATTTTTGGGTGCCTTACTTATTCATATGTCCCTTCTAAAAAGAGGACAAAGCTAGAGCCCATGGAAAAAAAGGGAATCTTTTTGGGTATAGAGAGACTTCAAAGGCTTGCCGCATATACATCCCTTCCTTGAGGAAGACAGTTGTAAGAAGGGATGTGATATTTGAGGAGGATAGATCCTTTAGGAAGTTACGATGGACTGAGAGGGGTGATCAGTCAGCACCTCAGATTTAGGTGAGTCCACAGCATACTTCAGTGACAAAGAGTTCGGGACCACCAGTGTCAGTGATGAAAGGTCCACAAGTTACAAGGCTACATATGTCATGATCACAGTTTATTGGTCCTTAGGTTTCAGGATCGAGTGCTCCAGATTCTACTTCAGGTTCACATTCTTCAGGTGATGGGGTTGAGCAGGTGGAGTCCCATCCACAGGACACTACTTTAGAGAGGAGGAAGCCCAAGTGGCTTTAGGACACTCTGAGGGAGGCTCATGGATCTGTGGGGAATCCTAGGCAGGTTTTGAGGAGAGTAAACCTCTTGAGAGAGTTTGCAGCTATATTTCAATGGTGAGCAACATCAAAGAGTCTGAGCCTTCCAATTTTGAGGAGGTTGTTGGCAGAAAATTTTGGAGAGATTCCATGATGGAAGAGTATAATTCCATCATGAAGAATGATGTTTGGGAGGTTGTTCCTAGACCTAAGGGGAAATTAGTGGTGACTTCTAGGTGGCTCTACAAACTCAAGTATGTTGCAGATGGCAGCATTGAGAAGTACAAAGCTCATTTTGTGGCTTAGAGGTTTCACAGGTTGAGGGAGTTGACTATGATGAGACATTCACTCTGGTTTCTAAAAATACCTCAATCAGGGCAGTGATCTTTATTGCAACAAAGATGGGTTGGAAGATCCATCAAATGGATGTGAAGACCATATTTATGAATGGTCTTGTTGAAACAGACCTTGAATTTTTAATCTTAAAGAAAAAAATTATTGTATCTTTGAGGCTTTACATCATATAAATTTTCGAAAGCAAAAAATTCATATCCAACGAAGTCACGATGCCTTTATGGTTCGTTGTTTGAACAAAGAATAATCAAGAACCCAAATGAATATAAGTTTTCCAATACCTTTCGAAATAATATTTTAAAACGGACATTGATTCAAAACTTAAGGTATATCAATTTACATCGGGATATCGAGATTTGGAGTTCTGAATGAAAAAATGTTCAACACAAATCAAATAGCGAAACCCCGATTCCCGATATTCCGATACATTAATCCTTGATCAAAAACATCATTTACTTAAATCCATTTTAAAAGGGGGTTTAAACTCTAAGATAGTCTCATCGCAAAATCGGGATTCGCGATTTTGTGAGAACAAAGAAACTCGTCATCGTATTCTCCGATTTCTCGATCCCCGATTTTAATTAATTCTTAAGTGAGGTTTGAAATTAATCTAATTACTGTTAAGTATGATTAAGAGTGACTAATCAGATCGGGAAATCGCGATTCGAGATTTCGTGAGCAACAATTTTCATATCATTGAATTTCCCGATTCCCCAATCCCCGATTTCCCGATTTTCGAGCTCTTGATTAATGAAATCCCGAAAAGGTAATCTGGATTAATTAAGATAATAAAATGTTCGACTTAAATAATAGATCGCGATTTCGGCAATCGGTGTTTTGCGATGATTTATTTTCTTGACATCGAAAGTTCTGAAACCTCGATGAAAGCGTTTTCAAACTTAAGTTAAGATTAACGATAATTAATCATTCTCATAAACGAGGTTTAAGGTTTCAAACTTTTAATAAATGATCTGTATACGGCAGGTTTCTATTATATTTGAAAATATTGGAAAATCTCATCTACAAACATTAAAAGCAATTTATCGGGAATATCTTTTGCATTTATTTCATAATAGATGAACAAATCTTGAAGATTTTACGATATATTCGAAATAATTTTTTGAAACGTTTACATTATTTCAAAGTTGAATTCTGCTCTGCTTTAGGTTTTCAAGTGAACACAGAGTTTTTCCTCTTCTTCTGAGCCGCTCCACCATTGGCAGTTTTGTTCGCTTTGGAATCTTGCTGCTAAGTTATGGCACCCAAAAAGGCTTCAAAGAAAACCGAAGAACAACCAGAAGGCGATATCATTTCAGATACTACTGCAGCTGGAATAATACACAATGTTAAATCATGGGCTGCAATTGCAGAGAAAATGGAAGATGAACTTTCATATTCGGATAATGGTACAGATAACCATCTCCGAGACATAGCCGAAACAGGTCTTCATAAGGTTGCAGCACGTCCGCGACTAGTTTCATATACAGATATGGTTGCTTGGGCACTGGATAAGGTGGACATTCCGACAAGGAGTATCCTGAACGAGCAAGGAGTGGTTATTGGCTCATTCAGACCCGAACATGTCCAAGTAATGTATAAATTATCACCCAATTATAGGCATACGTTTAATTCTGAGTTTTTAGCTGCATTCCAACAAAAAGAATGTGTCGAAGGTGGTCAAACATACCCTGATATGACAAGAGGGTGGTCCAGAGATGAAAACAAATTTAGGGCCGATTTACATGGGATATATGCCACTGCTTAGTTGAATGATTATATGAGGTATTTAGTAATGATGTTATGCAGACTATATGGGAAAAAGGACTCTAATCACTTTAGTGCAGAATGGACACCCTTCCTAGAAGAGGTTTCAAAGGGAAGAAGTTTCAATTGGCATAAGATTTTTTTAGACAATATCAGTACAGAGGTTATGAAGTATCAAACAGCTAGGTCAAAGGGACAAACGGTGGCCTTTTATATGTCAGCCTATATAATAGATGCTATATGTTTTAGGACTCCTTTCCCTTTGATGAATTGGAGTTGGGATCCTT
>ML813334.1:79697-97441 GCA_009831015.1 Picea engelmannii | reverse complement strand
CATTCAAATGGAAAACCAGACCCTTGTCAAGAGGGAAAGTGGTATATATTTTGCGCAAAAATCCATTATTGATTGGGCAGATTTTGCTTGGAAAGAACATCTTGGCTACATCCCATAGATCATTGAATTGAACAAGAACTAGTTTTCTTTTAACTTTATCCAACTAGATCATGAAAAATGGGTCCTTGGCAAAAAATGGAGTGTCAACACTTCCCCTCTTTTATTAAAACTGTGGAACCCCCTTTTTGATGCTAACAAAGAAAAATTGGATAAAATCCTGGTCTGGGTTCGTCTTCTAGCTCTGCTGCTACAATTTTGGTCCTTAGACTAATTCAAAGCAATAGGAAATTACTTGAGGGATTTCTTAGAAGCGAATTTATGCTTTGAAGAAACAAAACAAAGGAAACTATCAAGGATTTTAGTCAACTTGAATGTTAGAGAAGGGCTAGGCAAAGAAATTGATTTGATTTGGGGAAGATATACTCACTCACAGATTTTGGATTATGAAAATGTCCCATTTAGATGTCGTAGATGCCATCAATATGGGAATTTGGTGATGAATTGCCACCTTCCTTTAAGAACTAGAGGAAGGACTCGCTTTATTGACAAGGGGAAGAGAGTGATTCAGGAAGAGGAAAGAAGACATACAAGTGCCACACTTTATGAAGCACAAGACTCAGTGGATTTAAAGCGAACTTTAGTTGCTCCCAAAGAAGATCATCTGCAGGAAATCCTTGATCCATTTGATGGAAAAGCAATAGAAGGATTCGAGCCTACAAGCCTTATCAAACTCGGCTTGGAAAACATAAGGAATCTGGTCGTGGGTAATCCTTTACCTCTTTCTCCTCCTATTACTATTTTAACTAAAAATATTACTCTTGAAGGAAATGAGTGGTTGGAGGCTCTCAAAAGTTTTTCCCTAGATACCGACCCCTAGTCACAAACTGATAGAGGCTCGGACCCTTTCAAGAAGGATTTTTCTTTGGGTGATTCACCTTCCCTGAAGCGACTCTATTGTGTATAAGATGATTCTTCTTCATCCTCCATTTCCACCGAGACTACAACAACTCATTATTTTCTTAGATCCCAAAAGGAAACCAAACCCTCGAGAGGGATGGGAAAGGAAGTGATCTCGACTTTTGATAGAGGAGGCCATGGGAGAAAATACATGATCTCAAAAGCTCAATCCAAAGCTAGGATAGACCTTCTGGACGAAAAAAAATAGTCAATTGAAAGGGAACTTAGAATAGTGAGGCCCCAAGGGAAGGTTCCGGGATGAAGTGGATGTCTTTCAACTATAGGGTTTTGGTTGGTTCCCTAAAAAAACCATCCTTAAAAAGGGTGATTTCCTCGAAACATCCTGACATATTACCACTACAAGAAAATCTGGGGGAAGGAGAAGAGGTAACATATTTCCTAGAGAAGCTAATTCCTGGATGGAAGATTGAAACATTGGATGCCTTGGGGAGATCAGGGGGATTGGCAACATGATGGAACACCCAGACAATTCAAGTCATAAATGTCTAGGGTATGGACTCTAGACTAGGAATTACTGTTTTGGCCCTAGAGTTTAGGGAAGATATACATATCCTAAATGTCTATGGCCCTTATCAGAACATAAAACCTTACTGGGACACTATTTTTTCTAAATCCTTTCTAAAAGATCATTTGGTGATATTAGGGGGATATTTAAACCTCTCCCTAGGACCTTTGGAATTATGGGAGGAACATCCTAGAACTAACCCTTTGGTAGAATATTTTGGTCAAAAATTTGTAGAATGAAAACAAAATAACCTAGACCCCATCTTGCTCAAACCAACCTGGAGAAATGATAGGGTGGGGGATGAGGAAGTTGTTGAAAGGTTGGATTGTTTTTTGATAGTTGATTCCCTCTTGGAAAAACAACTAACTTTGAAATAGTGGATCTGATATTGTGGTATCTCTGATCATTACCCAATCTCCTTGGAATTCAGACAGGGATCAAAGAAGCCAACCAATCCTTTTAAATTTAACAAGACTTGGCTCGAGGATGACTCTTTTATTAAACTTGTAAAAAATAATTGGATACCCTATCACCAGGACAACAACCTTTCAGTTGGAAGAAAATCTGAAAAGGATCAAAGAGATAGTAAAACCCTATGAATTCCAAAAAAACAAAATGAGGACAAGGAACTAAAACAAATTGAATCGGAGCTACAAATATTATCTGAAGAAGGGGGGGGTGTTCTACTCCTGAGTAAAAAATTACATTACTACTCTTGGAGAAGAGAAGAAACAAACTACTCAAGGAAAAGGAAGAATCGTGGAGATTAAAAAGTAGAGCTATCTGGATGGAAAGTGGAGATGAGAATACAAAATTCTTTCAAGCATTTGCTAAAGGAAGAAGGAATGTCAATACGATTTGGCAGTTGAAAGACCTGGAAGGAAATATGGAGAACACCTTTGAAGTTATGTCAAGACTGGGGAAAATTTATTTTCAAAATCTTTTCAAAGAAGAAAATCAAGCCTCCATAGAAGAAGTGGTCCAAATGGCACAACTTTTTCCCAGATTTGTAGATGAAGCAGAAAATAGACTCCTGATGGAAGAAGTAACTAAAAAAGAACTAAAAGAGGTTCTACACAGCTTTCAAAAAGACAAAACCCAGGTTTATATGGCTGGAATATTGAATTATTTTTGGGTTTTTATGAGCTTCTGGGACATGATTTGTTAAATATGGTGGAGGACAACATAATTTCAGGACGAATACCAAAAAAAAACTCTACTTTCATAGCACTGATTCCAAAAACAGATAATCCTGAGACTTTGAAAGATTTTAGGACAATCTCACTATGTAATTGTGTCTATAAAATTATCTCAAAAGTAATTGATAGAAGAGTGAAAAGATTACTCTCATAAATAATTTCGAGAGAATAGTTTGGGTTCTTGGAAGGAAGAAAAATTCATGAAGCCATAAGACTAGCACAAGAAGGACTACACAGTATGAAGTCAAGGAATTTAAAAGGTGCAATACTAAAAATTGATCTCTCTAAATCCTATGACAAAGTAATTTGGATTTTCATTCAATTATTGCTAACTCATTTGGGCTTTGCAGTCCCCTTAATCAACTAGGTCATGAACTGCCACACTATAGTCTCTTTTGTTGTGCTTATAAATGGCTCAGCCTCATCCTTTTCTCCTTCAGAAAGAGGTTTAAGATAGGTATGTCTATTATCGCCTCTATGTTTCCTCTTAGTTGTTGAAGGACTTAATAGAGCTATCTCAGAAGAAAAACTATTGGGCTCTTTCTCCGAAATCAAAGTCTCGCAAGCTTTGCACCTTACTCACCTTCTCTTTGTGGAAGATGTATTAATCTTCAGTGTAGGATCCAGAAGGGAGGCATAGAATTTAAATAATATACTTCTTCTTTTCTCCAAAGCAACATTAATGAAAATTAATGAAGGGAAATTGTCCCTCACTACAAATTTACTCACTGAAGAAGAATGTCAAACTATTAGAATTTTATTCCCCTTTGAGGAAAACAAAATAGACGATGGACTAAAATACTTGGGTTTTTTTCTAAAACCAAACGACTACAAAAAATAATATTGGAAGTGTCAACTGAAGAAAATGGACAAAAGACCAAACACCTAGAGCCATAGGTGGATCTCACACACATGTAGACTGGTTCTGGTTAAGTCAGTCTTGGAAGCTATTCATGTTTACTCAATTTCCCTATCTTGGATCCCAAAAGGAATTATGGAAGCAACAAGAAAAATCACCTCCAAATTTCTGTGGAGCGTCAAAAAATAATCACATGTTATTCCATGGGGAAAATATTGTTGTACCAAAGGCTCTTGGAGGATGGGGCCTGGATTTTTTTTTTCTCTTCTCCAAAGCTTTGGTCGCTAAGGGAGGTTGGCATCTTATAAAATCATCTATTCTGTGGACTAAGGTAGTAGTACAAAAATATATTGAGTTGATTCCCATGGATACATGGATTAGAAGTTCACAAAAATCTTTAAAAGGTTCCTCGGTGATTTGGAAAGAAATTATAAAAGATTTCTTGGTCATAGAAAATGGACTTGCTTGGAATATAGGTAATGGAAAAAGTTTCATACTGGGAAAATATCCTTGGCCGGGATGTGAAGGACAACATATACTCTCTGATCAACTTCTCCATCATTTTAACACATTGGGTATTGAATCTTTAAATAACCTTGCTGAGCCAAGACTCACCACTTATTGATCACAAGGTTGGAAGGAAGAAAACGAGATGGGATTAGACGACGATGAATTTATCGAGCTGGAAAGGTACATAATATGCTAAAAATATCCCAGATCAGGCTCAGGGATCGAAAGGATAAACTGATTTGGGACAGGACACCTTCAGGGATCTACAAACCAAATATGAGCTACCTAAAATTAAACTCATACTTGGCGCAACGAGAGTCTGTCTGGTGGTGGGGAAAGATTTGGAAGCTAATATGCTTGACCAAAAAAATATTATTTATGTAGAATGTTCTAAACAACAAAGTGCCAACTTGGGATATTCTATAGAAAATAAATTTGTCTAGTCTAGGATGGTGTACTCTCTATAAATATGGAGAAAATACATTACATCTCTTTCTAAATTGTCATTTTACAATCAAAGTGTGGACTGAAGTTTCCAGACTACCAGACCTACACTACAACTGGTCCGGGAAAGACATGGAATAAGCTTGGCAGTGTTGGTGGGCGTCCAGAATTTATAAGAGCCTTAGAGCCCTACCCCCTTTGATCATTTGGGGTGTATGGATGGCACAAAACTCACAAATTTACAAAGGTGTACCTTCGGCACCAGAGATTACATTAGCTAAGAGTTTAGCCACACTGACCTCTTTACCCACCTAGGAGGTCAAAGTCAAGACTAGACAAACACAGGAGGTTGAGATTGACAAAACTTTACCCTGGTTTTTTTTTTATGGGGCCTCACAACACAACCAATGTGGGGGTGGAGGAATCCTCTACTTATCAGATTCCCACTATTACTATATGACCTTTGGATTAGGGATGGGAAAAAACACTTATGTTGAACTAGTGGACCTCAAACTTCTCATTGTCTTCTCCATTGAAAAGGGTTGTCACTCCCTAAATATTTTTGAGGACTCCTTGAATGTCATAAATTGGATAAGAGGCACACACAGATGCACAAACACAAGACTTGCTACTTAAGTGGAAGATATATTTCTCTTACAAACATCCTTTGACTCACTTATTTGCCAACATGTCTACAGGGAGAACAATAAAGAAGTAGACGAAAGAGGGGATTCACATGGCTTTGGGCCAATGGAAAGTAACAAAATTTCAAAATGAACAAGCCCATGAATATCTGCATCAACCATTTTTTGAATGATCTCAAATAGATTGTCTCAATACAAAAATTCAAAAGAAATTTTTTGTTTACAAGCAACAAAGAATCCACATGGACACTATGTGCAAACAATGCAACATTAGGGACTCGCGGAGCTACATACAGTAGCAAATCGAACACAAAATCTTTAAAGGGATTAGAAGACCTTTTGAAAGAGAAACTACACAATTATAACTTGAGCTACAACAATAGAAATCGGATTATAGACTCCAAATGTAACAGGAATACACCAAAAGTGTATATGGAAAATGTAATTTTGTTCTCAACTGATGAAATCAAATTACTCTTTTTTTTCTGTGGAAAAAAAACCCACATAAATTAGCATAATGTTAGAAGACACATATGTATAGAATCATAAACATGTCATGGATTTCATAGGAATTTGGTGCATTGTTGAGCTTGAATTGAGATGTATTAGGGTGTTCTATTGGATCAAGAGGGGAAAAGGCCTCATACAATGATTCAAGCCTATTTGTTTTAGTGGTTCTAGTCCAGAAAATTGAATAACCCTTGTTCTATGAAACTACAATCTTATTAGGAGACTGTGTTTCTTAAATATTCATCATAACAATATAAAGGAAATAGTGTCACATCCTACTAGTTCGGAAAAATTATATATAAACATAAATCATGCCTAGAACCTTGAAATGATGGGTAGAAAAAGTAGAAACCATGTAAACCATATAATCTGCGTGATTTCAACTTACCCTACATGTCAATTCAAGGTTATAATTTTTTTTTGTATGAATAGATAATGAATTCCTTATACTATTAACACCTCATTTATGTTGACTACTTGAATAGAACTCATCAACCATGAAGCACATATATCTAAATTGTTTTCTTAGAAAGATGAGGATTGGGGAGGACCATCCAAATATTTTAGTTATTTGAGTTAACTCATATGTGATGATCACTCTTCATAATACTTAATCTTACCCCATATGGACTTTAGTGAATTACTCTTTTTGTATGCATGCAAAAAGTGACCTTTATGTATGCCTTCAAGAATACATTGAAAGAGGATGGATAGATGTTTAAATATAGTGATTATAAAATCTAATTTAGTTGTTTGGTTGTGAATGGAGTCAGTTGATAAGAGGATAAACTCAAATTTTTTGGTCAGTTAAGTTTTTCTTAGCGATGTAAAGTTATGTCTGGATTTGTTTTCTTCATAATTTTGACAATTGGGTTTCCTTAAAATGGGTCAAACCTCTAAGAAAATATTTCTATGGTTGCATTTATCATTAAAAAGATGGAACTAAATTTAGATAGAATTTTTATCAAATTTGGGAAAGAATTTCTACCAAAAAAATTGATTTTATCCACTTATTAACTTACTTCATAACTATGAATAGTTTGAAAAACAAGTGAAAATTTACCCATCTTTTTGCTTCTCATAATAAACATCTTTTAATGAATTCCTTACAATCTTGTTTAGTATACTTACTATTATATCAAGGAACACCAGTACTAATTCCACACTAATAGCATGCCTACAAAAAAAATCACACTTTTGGATCAACGTAATAAAATTTACACTAGAGAAAACCTATTCAGCTAGAGGGAGTTGGAAAAAACAATTTTTCAAAGAGGATTTTTCATATATTGTGTTTTATACAATAAGCATAATAAAAAATAATATTTTTATTTATATCCATTAAGACCTTATAGGATATATGGGACCAAGAATTAAAAAAATTACATTTTCATTTGCAACTTTGATGTCCTTTATCTCAAGGATTTCTCAACCAATAATATACTCATTTTTTGGTGGTATTCAAGTGCATATTTTTTTAGAGGCAAACTCAAAAAGCTATGTAACCTACTCAAATATTCATGTTGAATTGAGTTCTCCTATCTTACTTCCTCATATATAGGACAATGTATCACTGCATGCTTCTCATTCTCAACTTCTCCTTGTTTCCAAAGTAGGCATAAACATTCTTATACATGATAAAAATTTTGCATAAATTTAAAGAGTAAACATTTTTTATGCATAGATATTTTCCCTTGGAGTGTAGTTGTTATGTGTAAGTAACACAATTATTCAAGAATACCAATCAACTCTCTTTTTTTTCATTTTTTCTTTCACTAAATTGTTTTTATCTTCTCATCATACATCTTTTGATTAGGGATAACTAATTTTATGTTTGGTCCCATAGTTACTTTTTATAAGGAGATTTGTTACACTTCCTAGTAATTTAAATATTTTAAAAAAATATACATATGTTTTAACTATGGAAGATCAATTTAGATAATAAAAAAACTTTTCTAGACCTGAGGTTAAAATATAACCAAAGTGACCAATTTCAGTTTACATGAAATATTAACAAGGGATTGATTAATTAGTTCATTTACCTTTTATGAAAATAATCTATTTTATATCGAGATGAAGTCTTGGTTGTTGTAACCAACTGAGATCATGCCATATGTGTAAGAATATGCTGAGATAGTTTCATTGTTGAAGACCTCAATTACATTATTATAACATATGAAATCTGTAATATTAGAGAATAACATCACTCCCATTTCATAGCTTAGTATTTGCTTGGGATCAGAAGCAATAGTGGGGGATCTGATCCCCATCTCCTCTAGGCTTTATGAGTATCTAGGAATTCCCTTAGAGTGGCATTCCCATAACACCTTTGTTGGGGGTCCCCATAGTGGAGCCATGATCTAATCCTAAAGAAATCATTGATGTTATGGGAGGTTTCATATAGGGTTGCATGGGTTTTGGTGGTGATGGTGTCCCAAGGGTTGTGAAATACTTATCTTATGGCATTCAACCAACACAAATTTTGGGAAATGAAGGTTATCGAGTATGCCCTCTTCTTTCCTAATAGGAAGAAATATTATGTGAAATACATGGATGGCATAAATCTATACATGAATTACAAATCCTCTCATGGCATGCATTGTATAACACCTTATCTCCCTCAATGAAATACATAGAAGATGCAATACATAGAAGATACAAATTTTAAATAATAACCATAATGTATCCATAATTAATGGCAATATGATTTAAGATATTTTGATTTGGAAAAACAAAATTGAGGTCCAAAAGTGACAAATATTACAATAAATATTATATCACCAGTCCCATGTTATCTATTTTTACATGCTCACACAAACTTGGCAAAGCTTGTAAAGAATCCTCCCAATTATATCAATCACTTTGGCTTACTCAAAACTATCTTCTAGTATTTTGGTAGCCACTAATTTGCGAGAGTCATTTATGATCTATTTTTAGGAAGAAATTATGAAGTCTACGATACAAATATAGAACATGCAAATGACAATCCCTTCATTGGCCATATGAGGAATTTATCTTATAGCTTTAGGGAAGAGTATTTTGGTTTGAAATTCCTTGGTACAAGCCATATATGTGAGACCGATGATTGAGATATCTCCTAGATTACATACACCATAACATAATATCATAGTTATTTAATGTCAATCCATGACAATTTGGTGCATATGGATTATTCAGGTTGGCCTGATGGTCATCCCATGTCCATCAATGAGTAATGGTGTGAAAACATCCCATCCTTGGATAAAGGCCTCATAATTTATGGCATAAGTGGTGTGAAAACATCCCATCCCTGAACATAGGCCTCATAATTTATGGCATAAGTGATAGTGATAAGAGAGGGGATGTGATCCAAACAAACTAACCATTTTCCAATGGATCCAAACAGTCGAGAGTCCTCCACGGGTCAAATTATGAAATATGATCCACTAAGGGAAAATGTCATGTACAACATAATTATATCAACCTTTCATTATTTACTTTCCAAGTTAACTTAATATCATTTAATTAATGACACAAATGCTCAGTCACATGTGCTAATTTTTTTCAATTTGAACGAAGGATAAAATCATCACCCAATGAGATTTGATCATTTAAATAGGAAACACAGTTCAAAGGGTTGTTTATGTGAGGAAATCAGAGATGGTTAGGTAGTGAAGATTTGAATATAGAAGAATTTGTGCATGCAAATCCGATGCCCAAAAATTACTTTTGCAATGATTTATATTTCGAGGATCAACTAGCTCAAACCTTTTATCACGAAGGAAGTTACATGAGGTGATTATGTTTGCATTGAATTTTCCCTTGTAGAATTGAAAATGTTTTGCTTGAATTTCCCATGGATGACATTGTAATATATGGGAATTTTTGTCAATACTAGGTAGTGAGATTTCAAATTTTTAGAAGGTTGTAATCAACACCAATTTTACATATTGAAAAATGGCCATTGTCCATTTACTTGGTTGGCAGTGTATGAATTGATCTAGACGAACCAAACTTCATTCAATGGATTTGTGTGGTTAAGAGGCTTGGATGGGTCACTCAAGCAATACACTTATTTTAGGGAAAACACCTTATGACATCATAATAATAATTATATAGTATTAAAATATAATAATTATATAAAATAATAAAAAATATAGAAAATCATATGGTTCACTATACGGTTGAACATATACTATATGGTTGAACACATAAAGGGTGTAATGTTGGATTCTATTCATAAATTTACTTTATTGACAATATAATGAATTATATACAATCATAGTCAATTATTATTATAAGTTAGTATACTAAAATTATTTTTCCCCATAGAAAACTCTATAGGGAAACTAAAGGCATGCTTCTCTAGATTAGTGAATGACATCCCTAGTAAACCCATCATTGTAAACTAGTGCATCTAAACCAAGCAGATTCGAATCAGACACATGTCGACACAAAACTAGCCAAATGCTTAACAACATTTGGGACAACCAGTTGAGCTAATAACCCAACTAATAACCATTTTGGCATACTAAACCATAATTCATATATTAATTATTATTAATATATTATAATATTTAGAGAATAATAATTATTAACTATGATTGAGCATCATTGATATGATTGATTACATCACAATATGACATTTGAAAATGAATAATCATCTTCTTAAATTTATATAGAACCAAATTTTGCAAAGATTAAGGCATTAAACACAATTAAGTGCAAGATGAATGGTAAAATGATAATTTCAACATTACAATTTACCACCCAAATATTCATCTCTCTAAAGAAAGAAATCTAAAAAGATAGGGCTTTTATCCCACAACTCAACGCCATAGAAATATAGTGTCTTTTCCCAAATTGAATTGAAGCCTAGCCCTAGTAAATAGTTGTAGGGAATCCACCTTAGATCCTTATTTTTAATTTTAAAAGGTCAAGGTTATAAGCTTTGTCACAAATGAGAGCAATGGGAGGATGTTTGATGCATCAAATAGAGTCATTTAGATAAAATTTGGGTTGGGTAACTAGTTAAGGGTAATAGGAATTGGTATTACAAACAATGTCTCATCAAAATACTAAACCATGCTAATATTGACATTGATGTAAGTGTTTCATAAAATAACACTCATATGATAATCACATGATAACACTAATCCACTACAAAAAAAATATAATAAAATAAGGCATGCAACAATCTATAGAAGTCATTGGAAGAGCTTGGAGAAAATCAATTCATACTTGATCATAAAATCGAGCAACCACAAGCGACTCATTGAAACATTGCAATAAGATATATTAGGATTGAAATGGTCAAGGTAAAGGTTATAAGCTTAGATCCTTATTTCCTTATAAGATTAAGGTTAGAAGGGATTTGACCTTTGGATCCTCATTTTAAATTTCAAAACGGTCAAGGTTATATTTTATGATCATCTTATGGTTAGATCTCTTATGCATCAAACATGGACATTTACATATGTGAATACAAAATTTGAGTTGAGTAAATTTCCTTATAAGATTAAGTGTAACAAATGGAGGAGGAGGAGGGCAAGCCATTGAAAGCAAGGGATGGAATTTTACCTGAAATTGTTCGTGATTTGTCCGTTAAATATGGTTAAGAATTCTTCAAGACCGTCAACATCTCTCGTCAAAATTCCAGCCTTGAACGAAAGAGAAGGTTGCGCAAAACAAAGTAGAATAAGAGTAAAATATAAATTCAAATGGTTGACACTTTGTCGTGCTCCTTTTATAAATAAATATAAGTTCAAATATTATAAAATTGAATATTCTAAATGTTATAGAAGTATTGTAAAAGTTAATAATATTAAAGTTTATTCTTTTAATATTTTAAATGTTATGGAAATAAATTATACGTATTTAATATCTATATACAATAATGTTAGATTAAAAAAAAAAGAAAATGATAAAATAACATCATCCAAATAAATCACATTTATTAGGGTATGAAATTACATTAATTATATTATTTAAAGTGATATACAATAATGTTAGATTAAAAAAAAAATGATAAAATAACATCATTTAAATAAATCACATTTATTAGGGTATGAAATTATATTAATTATATTATTTAAAGTGGTTGATATGTGTCAATATGTGTTAATCTCTATTTATAATTATATTATTAAAATTTGTTGATATATGTTGATAAGTGTTATTTTATTTTCTTTTCTTTTAATTTAATGGTATTTTTTTTATATTAATCATCTTTAATAATGTTAATAATGTGATAGAAAATGTTAATAAATTTGTAAATTAAAATATTAATATTTAAAATACAATAAATGAAGAAGATTAATAAATTTGTAAGTTTTAAAATATCAATATAATTGATATTCCAATAACATGTCAAACTTTAGTACTTTGTGGATGTGGATGTGATAGTTGAGAATTGATTGAAATAACATGTGTAACTTTAATATTTGGATGTGATACTTGAGAATTTTGTGTCAAATGCCACAACCCATTGCTAGTCCAATCATTGCCAGTTGTACTGGAGCTCCATCACCAACCTCTGCCAGGTATGTTGGAGATGGGTTGATGACCTCTGCAAGTCATGTTGACGATCTGCACCCAGCTGCTACTAGTCATGCTAGGGGCATCACTCTAGTCGCCACTAGTCATATCCATGTCACATCTCCAACCTCTGTACATCATGTAGGAGATGACTCTCTTGCCTATGCTAGACATGTTGAGAGCATGTCACCAGCCGTTGTGAATGACGCTCGGGGCATCGAGAAGCCTAGACGTCTCAGGAGTAAGCCTAAATTCCTTTGCAGGACGTGCGAAGGAAATAACCTTACTTGTTTGTGTCCTATTACTGCTGGAATACCTGAAGCGTGGGGCTCACCTAAGGGCTCTTCGGATTCTGAGGCATCTGTGGTTTCCCCACACCCTGTTTCTTCGTTGATTGACATGGCAATAATGTCACTTCCATCCTTTCCTAACCATACCCCCATTGTCGTGGGTGATGTGTCCCATATCCCAGTTATCTTGCATCCTCTTCAACCTAGAATTGAAGAAGTGGTCATACCAGTGCAATCTCTGTTCAATCCAACTCTCCGTTTGGAGGGTGATGCGTCCTTCAACCATGTTGTTAGCATTCCTGATAACGCTCCTTCTAAACATGAGAGAGTTTTTCTCTCCCCGAGCACTCTCCCTCCAAGTCCTGAGGAAGTTCCCTTCGATTGGGATGGTCTTGTGGGGTATCCAATGCCCCCACCTATGTCCTTTCTAGTAAGAGACATTATCTAATATATCACGGAGGCAATAACCTCTGCTAACACTTTACCCTCCTTGACTTGGAGATATTTGGGTTTTCCCAAGATTATGTCGGCTATTCGTAAGATACTGACATTCCACAGAAGTACAACATGGGAGCCCTGGCCTCCCCCCTGACTTACCACCTAGAATCTCCGAAGAGAGTCTGATTTAAGATCATTTATGACTCGTCTAAAAAACGAAAAGATTGCCGAGTGATTTGTCCCTTTCACACTCATTAATTGGACTTGAAAGGTCGTGAGTCTTAGTTAATATATTTTTGACTCGTTTCCATAAAGTGAAAAGATTGTCAAGTGAACTTGTCTCTTTCACACTCTTAAATTGGAATCATTTGAAAGGACGTCTATTTGGCACAACTTTATCCCTTTTTCACACCAAGTAGACTAAATTTCATGAAAAGGGACATTTTTTGGCATTAAGTTGTGATTGCATCTCATGCCCTTGCTTACAATATTGAGCCTATAGTCGATTCTCACTTTGCGTTATAAATCGTTTGCCTCAGTAGTTTTGCATCCTCAACCAAGCAGAGCCTCGTTTCTATCCTTCGAAATTTGACACCCTATACCTAGGAGAGAACATTCCCCCGAGTGTCAATCTCCCGCATGCATCTCCTTGCATTGAGCATAGGTATGTTCCACTGCTAGAACTATTTTTTCTTACTTGCGATACTCGTTCCCTCCTCTGTATCATAGCATTCATTTGTCTATGAAAAAACAAAAAAAGATGGGCGGGAAGGGAGTATTATCTTATATTGGAAGCAATTGTGTCGCCTTTGAACAATGCACAAAGTTATTGAGTCCATATGTCATCATAATTTTGGGTTAAGTATGGCCTTAGGAAGTTGAGCTCGTTACAGAGTCTTCTCTACTGATTGGTTACTCTTGTAGTCCCTATGGAAAATTTCATTGATGCCTCCTGCATCTCATGGTTTCATCATCGAGTCTATGTTATCAGAGTCTTCCATATGTCTCTTACTCTTATTCAAAGGATGTCTATCAACCTGTGTCGGCCATTCCTCAGATCTCTTGACTTTGCATGTCATCCATATCCTCAGTTTGTCTCAGAATCACATAATATTGTATTCCTATCATGCACCCTGGTCCTACTTTCATCATTGGTAGGTAGCATTGAACCCAGAAGTCGACATTTCATCATTGGTCGTTGACTGGGTGGTTTCCTTTGTGTTCAACGACAAAACATTTATTCACACATCGGGATTCGTGTAGTGTCTTGGATGTCATTATCCTTATTGGTGGTTTCCTCGCCTTTGTCAATAGTTTTCCTCATTGGCTTCTATTCAAAGGGTATTTTTTGTGTACTGCTTGCACTTGGCACATGAGAAAGACGCAGAGGGTATTTGGTTCGTGAACATGTTCTTTGTTCAATTTCCTCCAAATCATAAATCTATTGGTTTGTACCTCATGTTGAATGATGAGAGATGCCTTAATTCTCTCCTTTCAATAGATCTCCTTCCATCAACTTCAACTCATCTATTTTGGAAATGGGACCTAGAGTCTTATGAGTACCTTAAGGCTTGCAGTCATTAGTGGCAGGTTCTCTTGCCATCGACAGTTGGGAATACATCAATGTCCCCTGTGTTAATATTATGGTAGCTGCGGGAGTTATTTACCTCTACATGTGAACCTGATGAGAATAGAATACTCTGGGAAGCAAGAGAAACCCTAATGAATTGGCTAATAACCCTAGAAGCCTTGTCGGCTCAAGAATATAATTTATATTAGGCTATTACCCTCCAAGAGAAGAAGTCGGCCAGAAATAATAATAATATACTGAACAAACACTATCTAGAAGGAGAAGTCGGCCCCAACAAATTTGGCAGAACCAGTATAAATACAGGGCGCCAGTTCTCATTTGTCACATCTTAGAATTGCAGTTTCCCAGTTGGTGCGCACTGCAGTTGCAGTTTGGTGCGCAGGCTTGGAGGAAGAGCTGGTGCAGCTGCAACAACAACAAGTTCTCAGTTTTGGCTTGAATATCTCTTGGCTAGGGTTTGGGACTATCTGATCAGCTTTTGTGATGTGCCATCCTTGGGGATTGATGCACTACTCTTTGTTTGGCTATCTAGCCTAGGGTTTGCTTCCAGAGGAATTCTCAGTCAAGGTTAAGGTGCTTGAAGGGAGGTTTCCGCCTGTGTTTGGGTGACGAGGGTATCGTCAATGGTAAAACGAGAACACCATATTCTATATTCTAACAGGTTATGGTCCCACACCCCTTCAGTCAGCCTAAAATGCTGGAAGGAAACATAGCCCCTAGACATTGAGCTCATTGAGGAACTACCGCTAGGGTTACTAGCAGGAGTAGTTTCCAAAAGCACTGCAGCTAGGGTTACTAGCAGAAGCAGTTGAAGAAACCCTAAACCTCTTGTCGAGGCACCTTAAGTGACGAGATTGACCTAATCTACAGATAGATTAATGTGCCCTAGCCCAACGCATCTCCTGGTACTCTCAGAAGGTCAAGACGTGAAGTTTGGATTTCTGGTCAAATCTAGGGTTTGACCAAGTCAAGAAATCCATGACGAACTCTATGAAGTCTGAGAACAACCTAGATGGAGCCTCTAACTTCAGAGCATGGAAGACAAGGATTGACCTCATCCTTGCTAAGAATAAAGTGTTGGATATTGTGAAAGGAAAGATCGTGAAGCCAGAGTTTAAAGAAGGAGAAGAGAAGTAACCATAGAACGTTGCAGCTATGGAGAAGTTCAAAGACGTTGACATCAATGCCATGAGTATCATAGTGGATTCCATAAAAGACCACTTGATACCCTACATATCCCATCAGACAGAAGAGCCAATTATATATTGCAGAAGACAATAAGGATGCAGATGGAAGTATGGACTCTATCAGACGGAGGGAGCCGATTATATGCACTCTTACATGAAGCAAGGGTTAGGAGGGAGCTAATCCTATGATCCATTGAAGATGATGAAATGTATATATCCATGGTAGCAGCCATGAAAGACAATACATGTTCACCTCAACTACAGAAGAAGACCTCTTCGAAAAAAATCCTTAAAGTATTCCTGGTTGTCCATCCAGATACGTGATCCTATGATGAAAGGTAGAAGTGGAATCTCTAGGGCATGGAATCTACAAGAAACTCCATGGACCCAAAAGTAAAAGAAAAACATGAAGAATAACATGAAGATTCCAAGAAAGAAGAATCAGAACAACCAATCATTGTATCAAAGAATCACAAGATTACCAGCCTGATAAGAACTCACTAAAAGCAATCAAGAAGAAGAACTGAAAGTCGTGATGAAGAATAGTGTACGAAAGACTTATGAATGAAAGTATTGCAAGATCCAGAACCAGAGGTTCTCTCAGATGGAGGGAGGAGACTATGATGATTGATTGTTTCGGTACACCAAACTTATCTCTATATAAGTCATTATATCATTTGCAACATCCATGATTCAGAATTCTACATCAGACAAATGAAAAGAATGTTCTCTAGAGAAATTGAATAAAGAGTGTATGAAGAGAAATCTCAAGACTTTGAGGTATACCAGAAAGAGACTCCTGTATGTAGATAAGAAGAAGACAACTTGGTGGAGAACCTCCAGTGCACAACAGAAGCGTGGTGAAGATTTCCTATAACATCAAGATGAATACTCAGAATCTCAGATCTCGTGATGACAGAAGAAGTACAACATGGATATGTTCCAGTTCTCCAACTATGATATACTCTATTGTTCAGATCTACATGAAGCCTTCATAGTATTCCACACTAAAGTACAAGCATTGCATTATCCATGATGAAGTCCAAAAATAAGAAAGTGATTCTCCAATACATATCTTCGCAGATGAGTAGATAAGCATACATTTTGGTAAAGCCTCTATTCAAGATGAAAGAACTTGCATACTCAAGCTAGAGCTCGTGGAAATAAATCTCTTAGTTGGAAGGGAAGACTCTCAAAACTAGAAGAAGGTACGCAAACATTTATTTTTGTGATTGAAATAACTCTCCAAGTTAGGAGGGAGCATTGAAAATATTATTTATATTTGTAATTGAAAAATAGTCCACATTGGACAGATGCTTTCCTGTTCAGAAAGTGGATTGATATTTCTGATGGACAATGACTTCCCATTATAGTTAACATGGGTGGCAGACTGATTGTTGATGTATCATAGACAACGACTTCCCATTGTGGTTAACATGGGGAGTGGTCTAGGATATTCATTCTTCATGGCAGTCACTCTGAGTAGTGGTCAAGTAGAATGGTCCGCCTCGCCGGGCAGTCATTCTTTCGAAGTTCACAGTTGTGAGCAGTTTCGAAGAATCATCCATTTTGGAGGTTGATGTAGGACAAACATTCCTCGAGGGCTATATATTCTCTCCAGGTTACACTTTAGTGTCAGAGGAATGGCCCAGGGTGGGGAATGGTCTGGACAGTTATTCCTCGAGGGAAGACTCATTCTCTCCAGGTTACACTTTGTTTAGTGTCGAAGGAATGGCCCAGGGTGGGGAGTAGTCTAGGCTCAACAATCATGGACAGTTATTCCTCACAGGCAGACTCATTCTCTCCAGGTTACACTTTGTTTAGTGTCGAAGGAATGGCCCAGGGTGGGGAGTAGTCTAGGCTCAACAATAATGGACAGTTATTCCTCACAGGCAGACTCATTCTCTCCAGGTTACACTTTGTTTAGTGTCAGAAGAATGGCCCAGGGTGGGGAATAGTCCAGGACAGTCATTCCTTAGGGCAGACTCATTCCCTCCAGGTTACACTTTGTTT
>ML813334.1:64422-78683 GCA_009831015.1 Picea engelmannii | reverse complement strand
GACTATATGACAGTGGATGAGGACTACTGTGGTGAATGTGTTTCATTGTTCGCAACTATACGTTGTTGATCAAGTACTTGTGTGTTACTTGATGTGGTAGTTAACCACTGGATTGTAGTTGTGTACTACTATGAATAGACACAGGTGTGTTTTATCCTTGTTCTAATTTCCTTGAAGACTATCAACAGATTATTGGAGATGATCATTCAGATGAATGATGAACAGAGATTTTCCAGATGGAAAACAGTTCAGAGCTTTTACTCCTCTTGTATCACTCCATGGTGAGAGTGACTTATCCAACATCATATTACTCAGATGAAGTATGCTTTCGAGAGATGATGCAGCTGATAGTGATGGTGATGCTCATGATCTAGTCATGAAATAGTCTAGATGACTATATTGATGCTATCGGGTAAATGGTATGTTTTGTGCTAAAGTCCATTTCCTGTAAATACCTCTCTAGCTAGGAGGGAGTGTTAATATTATGGTATCTGCGGGAGGTATTTACCTCTACATGTGAACCTGACGAGAATAGAAGACTCTAGGAAGAAAGAGAAACCCTAATGAATTGGCTAATAAACCTAGAATCCTTTTCGACTCAAGAATATAATTTATATTAGGCTATTAGCCTCCAAGAGAGGAAGTTAGAAAGAAATAATAATAATATACTGAACAGACACTATCTAGAAGGAGAAGTCGGCCCCAACAAATCTGGCAGAACTAGTATAAATACAGGGTGCCAGTTCTCATTTGTCACATCTCAGAATTGCAGTTTCCTAGTTGGTGCGCACTGCAGTTGCAGTTTGGTGCGCAGGTTTGGAGGAAGAGTTGGTGTAGCTGCAACAACAACAAGTTCTCAGTTTTGGCTTGAATATCTCTTGGCTAGGGTTTGGGACTATTTGATCAGCTTTTGTGATGCAGCATCCTTGGGGATTGATGCACTACTCTTTGTTTGGCTATCTAGCCTAGGGTTTGCTTCCGGAGGAATTCTCAGTCAAGGTTAAGGTGCTCGGAGGGAGGCTTCGTCCTGTGGTTGGGTGACGAGGGTATCGTCAATGGTAAAACAAGCACACCATATTCTATATTCTAACACCCTAATCGATGGATTATTCAGGTGTTCGACACCGACTCCTTTATTCACACTTGTAAGAATGTACTCGATGCCTTGATACCTACTTTCATTATCAGTCGGTTGTCTCACGTTTGTTAACGATATACCTCAATGACCGGTAATCAAACGATGTCTCATTACATTCGACCTCAACTCCTTTATTCACATGATGTAGACTTACACCCCTGGCGGATTGTGTAGAAGACTTGAAGACATTAGTATGTGGCCGCAACTTTTCTGAGCTATTGCTTCCTTTTCATTGGACCAATACCTATATGACTGCAGTAATCATGGGAGATCATATTGTAATCCATTGTATACAGATATCTTCAGATTGGTTTTGGGACTGGTTCTACTGGGCCTTGTTCGTGACTATGACATCCTTTGGCATGAAACCACATTTTTATTTTCCTATTCATGGCCACAGACAGTTGTTTGGTATATTTTCACATGGATCTGCAGTGTAATTCAAAATTGGCAGACATGTATGCAAAGTCAATGCAAAATGTAAAGAGAAACTAGTTATTCCAGTTGGTTCCCCATAACTCCACTTCTGAGTTGTTTATAATGTATTTTCTCCATCGTGGATACTCCTCTGACCTCACACATTAGGGGGCATCTATTATAGCAAGATTTCCCTCACCCTATGCAATCTTGCACATAAGGCCTTTTTCCATTTCCCTATGCAGACTTATCATCCCTGTTTGTAAATCCCAGAGATAAAATACATATTTTTCCACATATATGCACCTTGCCTACTATACATCATGTGTATATGTAAGTTGCACCATTACAGACCGTGTACATCGGGATTTGTGCCCAAAAATGAAAACTGGAGTCGGGTTTCCATGTCACGACATGAGATCTATGATCCTTGGTCTTCTATATACTGGAAACATTCTGACTCGTCCCTTCAGTTCCATTTGAAGTCTATAAATGGGCCAATCCTGAGCTATGGAAAGGAGGAGAAAGAATTCAACTTTGAGAGCAAAGTTACTATGGAGAAATTATTTACTTCATATTGAGTTTGCATCCCTTTGTCCTTTAAGTCTGAACACGGTGTTCAACCCCTAAGCTCTTCCCTTATTTGATTGAGAACTTCATTGTCTCTTTTCTATGAGCTTGCCTTTGTTGGAGGCCCAGCTAGAAGGAACTTAGTTTCTCGGTTCCGAACTGTGCCGACACAAAAGTCTGTAACATTTTCACTTCTGTTGATCATATATTAATAGAAATACTCTTTTCCCGTTGAGTTGATATCTTTCAAATATTCGAATTATTATTCCATGGGCGTATTTGTCATGTTTATTAATGGATTATGCTATTGAATGTGCTAACATCATATATTATCACCATATGCTTTCTTTTCTTGGTTGTTGAGGACTAGTTGCAGGTATATTGCTTTGGGTCAAGTGCTCAATGGTGGACTTCATCGAACATATGTACGAGGTAGGCCCTTTATCTTGTCTTGCTGACATATTTGTTTACATAACATACTTGAGAATAGAGTTATTTTATGCAGTCATTTTCGTCTGTTGTGGTTTACCCTAGCCATAGAGAGATTTTCCTCGTAACAAGGAAAACTAAAGGCATGTTTCCCTAGATCAGTGAATGACATCCCTAGTAAACCCATCATTGTAAACTAGTGCATCTAAAGCAAGATAATTTGAATTGGGCACATGTCGGCAAAAAACTAGCCAAATGCTTAGCAACATTTGGGACAACCAGTTGAGCTAATAACCCAACTAATAACCCCTTTGGCATACTAAACCATAATTCATATTTCAATTATTATTGATATATTATAATAGTTAGAGAACAATAATTATTAAATATGATTGGGCATCATTTATATGGTTGATTACATCACAATATGACATTTGAAAAGGAATAATTATCTTCTTAAATTTATATAGAACCAAATTTTGCAATGTGTAAGACATTAAACACAATTAAGTGCAAGATGAATGGTCAAATGATAATTTCAACATTACAATTTACCACCCAAATATTCCTCTCTCTAAAGCAAGAAATCTAAAAAGATAGGGCTTTTATCCCACAACTCAACGCCATAGAAATAGAGCGTATTTTCCCAAATTGAATTGAAGCCTGGCCCTAGTAAATAATTGTAAGGAATCCACCTTAGATCCTTATTTTTAATTTCAAAAGGTCAAGGTTATAATCTCTGTCAGAAATGAGAGCAATGGGAGGATGTTTGATGCATCAAATAGGGTCATTTAGATAAAATTCCGGTTAGGTAACTAGTTAAGGATAATAGAGATTAGTATTACAAACAATGTCTTATCAAAATACTAAACCATGTTATTATTGAGATTGGTGTAAGTGTTTCATAAAATAACACTCATATGATAATCCCATGGTAACACCAATCCACTACCAAAAAACTATAATAAAGTAAGGACTGCAACAATCTATAGAAGTCATTGGAAGAGATTGGAGAAAATCAATTCATAAAATCAAGCAACCACAAGCAACTCATTGAAACATTGCAATAAGATATATTAGGATTGAAATGGTCAAGGTAAAGGCTATAAGCTTAGATCCTTATTTCCTTATTTCCTTATAAGGTTAGAAGGGAATTAACCTTTAGATCCTCATTTTTAATTTCAAGTGGTCAAAGTTATTTTTATGATCATCTTATTGTTGGATCTCTTATGCACCAAACAAGGTCATTTACATATGTGAATACAAAATTTGAATTAACTAACTAATTAACAAAGATCGGTATCATAAGCAATCTTTCATCAAAATACTAAATCTTGTTAATATTGAGATATTTCATCAAAATACTAAATCTTGTTAATATTAAGATTCTTATAGTGTTTCTTAAAACAACACTTATATGATAATAGTGTATAGTAACACTAATCCACTACCAAAAAACTACAATAAAGCAGTCATGCAACAAGTTGTAGAAGTCACTAAAAGAGTTTGGAGAAAATCAATTCCTACTTGGTCATGAAATCAAGCAACCACAAGGAGTTCATTGAAACAACACAATAGGGTCCATGAGGATCAAATAATATGCCCAATGGAACTAATGGAGATGGGAGGTAACAAATGGAGACGGGGTGCCGTGAGGAGGAGGGAAAGTCATCGAAAGCAGGGATGGAATTTTACCTGAAATTGTTCGTGATTTGTCCGTTAAATATGGTTAAGAATTCTTCAAAACCGTCAACATCTCTCGTCAAAATTCCAGCCTTGAACGAAAGAGAAGGTTGCCCAAAACAAAGTAGAACAACAGTAAAAAATAAATTCAAATGGTTGACAGTTTGTCCGGCTCCTTTTTATAAATTAATATAAGTTCAAATATTATAATATTGTAAAAGTTAATAATATTAAAGTTTATTCTTTTAATATTTTAAATGTTATGGAGATAAATTATAAGTATTTAATATCTATATATAATAACATTAGATTAAAAAGAAAGAAAATGATAAAGTAACACAATTCAAATAAATCACATTTATTAGTGTATGAAATTATATTATTTAAAATATCAATATAATTGATATTCCAATAACATGTCACTTTGTTGATGTGGATGTGAGTTGAGAATTGATTGCAATAACATGTGAAACTTTAATATGTGGATGTGATACTTGAGAATTTTGTGTGTGAGAAAGGTTGGTAGATTTGTGAATTATATTGAAAGAACGTGTCTGATTTGTAGCATAGGAAAAGAATTTATATAATATAATTGATATTCCAATAACATGTCAAACTTTAATACTTTGTCTTTGTGGATGTGGATGTGAGAGTTGAGAATTAATTGCAATAACATGTAACATGTGAAACTTTAATATGTGGATGTGATACTTGAGAATTTTGTGTGTGAGAAAGGTTGGCAGATTTGTGAATTATATTGAAAGAACGTGTCCGATTTTAAATCAAGCAGCATAGGGAAAGAATTTATATATAAGGAAAGAATTTATATATAAGGGATTGTTTAGGGGAGTGAATTATATATATGTTTTCGTAAGATTCTTGCAGGGAGGAGAATGGCGTAGACTTGTTAATATCTACTTCCATCTCTGAAGAATACCTTAGGTTGGCTAAGAGACACAGGAGAATCTGCAATCTAGGGTTGGGGAAGCAAGGAGATTATATATTCTTCCAAGCCTGCATTCTTGTTAATATCCACTTCCATCTCTGAAGAATCCCTTAGGTGGGCTAAAAGTTAATATCCACTTCCATCTCTGAAGAATCCCTTAGGTTGGCTAAAAGACAGGAGAATCTGCAATCTAGGGTTGGGGAAGCAAGGAGATTATATATTCTTCCAAACCTGTATTCTTGTTAATATCCACTTCCATTTCTGAAGAATCCCTTAGGTTGGCTAAGAGACAGGAGAATCTGCAATCTAGGGTTGGGAAGCAAGGAGATTATATATTCTTCCAAACCTGCATTCTTGTTAATATCCACTTTCAGAGTTAATATCCACTTCCATCTCTGAAGAATCCCTTAGGTTGGCTAAGAGGCACAGGAGAATCTGCAATCTAGGATTGGGGAAGCAAGGAGATAATATACTCTTCCAAGCCTGCATTCGTATTGACATATATATTCTTCTAATCGAGCATATAAGATTTCTGATATTATTATTACTGCGTATGTATTTGATAGATATACATTGCTTGCTATTCACTATTGTTATGAAAATATATGAAGTGTAGCATGGTAATTTTGATTAATAAAGTCTAACAGAGGAGTCTACAACATTTTACTGTATATATTCTACGCAAACCATCCTCAAAAGCCTGTTTTCATCATGGCCGACCCTTTGCAAGTGATTGGTGCCCTGTCTATCACGGCAGCCCTTTTATTCATCAGCTTTCTGCTGTCCCTGTGGAAGTATACACCCATTATTCACAGCTTGCAAAGCAAACACGTATTGATAACAGGAGGATCGAGTGGAATAGGACTGGAAATCGCCAAACAAGCTCTTGCACAAGGTTCTTACGTTACATTAATCTCGAGAAATCTCTCTAATCTCCATAAAGCCGTTGAAGAAATCCTCGAGGAAATTGGGTGTGATAAAGACAGGATTAATGTCAAGGTATTGATCTCTGAAATATAATTTCTCTTCTCTCTTTCACATCCACACATGAATGTATACAGATCTGGATTTACTGAGAGATTTATATAGATCTACTTTCTTCTTTTGTATAGGTTGCAGATGTAAGAGTCTATGAAGCCATTTCTGCGGCTGTAAATGAATCCTTCTTGTGGAGGCCAATTGATTTGCTTGTGTGCAATGCCGGGATTTCTAGTGTTTCATATTTCGAACAACTACCCATTGACTGGATTGATGCTACTGTCGGTACTAACCTCACAGGAACACTTTATACACTCCGGGCTGCTCTTCCATTGATGAAGCAGAGAAGCTACAGGCACCCCTTAGCTATTGTCTTCATGGGTTCACTTGCATCAATGGTAAATAATAATAATATTTGTATGAGAATCCATTTTTTTTTAAGAATTTTCAGAGAGATTTGAGTTTGATGAGAAACTAAATTGATGTATGAAATTGAAATTCCTCATATAAAATTGATGATATAATGTGGGAATAATGCATGCAGTATCCTTTGTATGGAGGTGGCGTTTACACTTCCACTAAATATGCCATTAAAGGACTTGCTGAGGCTCTCAGGCTTGAGCTGCTGCCTTATCAAATTGGAGTGACTCTTGTATGTCCAGGGTTTGTGGAAACTCCTCTGCTAAACAAAATGGAAGGCAAGTGGAATGCTTTGTTTTGTTTTGTATTGAAATGTTGATCTCTCTATTACTTTTCTAATAGAATATATGCACTATGCACTAATCAATAATTTAATTGGTTTAGTATATGATGGATAACTTTTATCTAATTAATTTAGTTCATGGTGCATAGCTTTTACCTATCTAATATAGTATAGAGTAACTTCTATATCCTTTTATTAAAGTGCCAGCAATAAAGACCTAACTGCAATTGCAGTATATGTATGGTGATATACATTTGATTTTGTATCAAAAAGGTTAATTGGGGAGTAATCTTCCCTTCCTAGTTCAGCTTTTCAGGTTAAAAATGGATTTTCAGGGGTAGTTTGAGTTTTGCATGGATCAATGTTTCATGAATTTCAGTATCTTATATTAAGGGTTTTGTCCCATTTTAAACCAACACACATGTTCAGAAAATCGATCAGAGTTCTGGATTGACTGGAAATTTAAAAATGGACAGCCTGAAAACCTACCCCAAAAGAAACTCTGGAACGAAGATTACTCCCTAATTAGCCCACTCCATTATGTATAGTGAAACATATATAGTCATTAATATTTTTTTGTATATGAACTTAATTCAATTGCAGATACTATCTATCCAATAGTTAACTTCAGTTGACTTTTCTTCATACCCATTCATTGAATATACAAAATCTAGATAAGGATTGCCTATATCACATAAGTATTTCTTCATTATTTTCCTGTCTCTTTTGCAGATAATGTGAATGATCCGATGCTTGCAGATGTAGCAAGGAAAGTCAGTTCTTATGACAGATCACAGGCCGAGAACCCAAGGGAGGTTGCAAAGGCCACTTTAAAGGCTGCTAAACGAGGCGATTTCTTAGTTACAAATGGGTGGAAGGCTTACATGCTGTCCGTGTTATCGGCCGGGATTTTGCCTGCTGACACCTCTGCAAAGGCTGTGTTTGATATGTTTGCACTAATTCCTGCAAAGCTAGCTGGCTATACCATAATTGCGTACGTATACATCGTTATATGGCTCAACCATCGAACGAGGACGATATTCGTTGACGTCGCAAACAAATGAAGTATACGCTACCAGCAATCCTCTGCATGCAACTAGTGATCTAAGCTTGTCATGAATTTAACAAAATTGTATTCATATAATGAATACAATTTTCTGCTAATTCTATTCAAGCTTCAATTATTTTGGTTTTCTGCCAAGAATAACTTCATCTATGAAGGTCATGGTATTGTAAGGCAATCTAAAGCAATACAAGTTTGTTGATTTCTTGGTATTTATGATGATTTTTTTTGCAAGAATTCAGGCTTATTTTTTTTTTTTCACTATTCTCCCAGTTTTATTTTCTTTGATATTTTCAATAGAAATAAGAATAGTCCTTGATTTTCATCAACAAAGCTAAACATAAATTCATGGTATGTCTATTATTACAGCCTTCCAAATGGAACTTTGAAAAAAGATGCCAAACCAAATTTGAATAAGAAGAGAGTAAGACTATATGCTAGCTTCATTAGTCATTACTTCTGCAACTAGACAGAATTTCCTCAGCAGTTTTTACTATTTTAAATGTTATAGAGATAAAGTATAAGTGTTTAAATGATATAATATATTTAGGCTGACGATATATCAATAGGTAAGGGTGAAGATTTTTCAGTCACTGTGGATTTCGTATGAGCTATCACGTGGCTGTCATGTTCAATCTCAAAAACCCGGTCATAGATTAACGCTTCTGCACAAGCATCGTACGGTTCTGCTTGCAAAATGTATACATAGGATATAAACAACAATTTAGTATTTATGGTCTTACATATCTATATAATAATATTTAATAAAAGAGAGAAAATGATAAAGCAACATGATCCAAATACATAGTATATTAAATCGTATAAAATATATGAAAATACATAGTATATTAAATCGTATAAAATATATGAAGACGTGAGAGACACTTCTTTAAAAGAAGCACAAGGAATGTGGGGGAGCTGTGTTATATACCTTGCCTATTTGGCAGAGAATAATTACAGTGCTGAGCAGAGAAGAATGAAATGCTGTGTTAAGCAGAGAATAATTACAACAATAATGTATTGTTTGAATGAAGAATAATTGCAATGCTTAATAGAGAATAGTGTAGTATTGTAGGGGAGCACAATTATAGCATAGAAACTGTTAAGTAAAGAATAATTGTAGTGCTTAATAGGGAATAATGCATTGTAGTAGTGCATTGTTGTAGTGGAGCACAACTATAGCATTGAATACTTAAAGAGTACTAGTAAGGAATAATTTGTTGGTGGTTTTCAATATGTACATATGGTAAACTATAAATGGTTTATGGTTTTACTATGCCTATATATTAACTGCTAAGGTGGAGGAAATAACTTGAAAGTATTTTTTAGATTACTGTTATGCTACTTAATTTTCTCCAAGATTATATCCACTGAACACTCTTGTTCACAACACAAAGACTCTCTATTGTAACCTTTTAGTTGCTGAATAATACATTGAGTCTATTTTAGAGTGAGGGGTTTTTCTCACATAAGGATTATTATGGTGTAAATGGTTTGTTGTTCATCTCATGTGTTTGCAACTATTAACTTTGTTTTTGGAACTATCAATTTTGTTTTTTATTTATGCACATTCTTCTCTCAAATATTAGTTTAGGAAGTGTATTCAACACATTTGTTTCTTTTCATTTGGTATCATAGGTGTTAGGGACAAGGTTTTTTTTATCTTTTTTTGAGTGGGAGCTAAAAATATTGTGGCGAGCACATCCAGATTAGAAATGAAGAAGTTTAATGACACTAATTTTGAGCTATTGAAGTTCAAGATGGAAGATCTTTTCGTAGATCAAGATCTATGGGTTGTAGTATTTGAAACCAAACCTAGTGGTATGATAGATGAAGAGTGGGTGGTGTTGGAGAGAAATTAAAGAAGCCTTATCAAACTCTATTTGAATGATTCGGTATTAGTGAATGTTTCTGAAGAAAAAACCACATCATCTCTTTGGAATAAGTTGGGGGAATTGTATTATGTTAAATCCTTGGTTAATAAAATCTTTCTATGTCATCTAAATGCATTTAATACGAAAGTCCAAGACAAAATGTTGGAACTACTACGTCAGAGATTTCAAAAGAAGAAGAAGAAGAAGAATACACAAAAGAATGATTATAATGATGATTTTGAAAAATCTTCTCAAGGGGATGGTGGAGATGCCTTTGAACCAATAAATTTTTTCACATTCTAGGTTTTACTATCAATGACTTAATGATGTGGATGCCGGATGGTCCGAGGAGCTATGGTACTTGTTAACGGTGTTAGTGTGGGAACTTTGTTCCATCTTTATGCGTGCACGATTGAGTGTAATAGTTCTTCGATTTCTACAATTGAGTGTAATAGTTCTTTGATTTCTACGGTGAAGAGATATGTAGGATCTACACCTTCATGCCTTCACAGTGAAAACCTATTGAACAAGATCTCACTTTAGAAAGCATGTTACTTGGAGAGAAAGAAATGCTATGACACCAAATATTGGGCCATATAGGTGAGAAGTGCCTACGAATATTGTTGATGGATTGAATTGTCCAATTCTCTTCAATTTGATTTCTATGAAAATTGCATATATGGAAAACATAACTGTGTTTGGTTTTATTTTAGCTATCATAAATCTTCTAGGTTGTTGGACTTAATTAATTCCGATGTATTTGGTTCACTTAAAGTTTCTTTAATTACTAAGGATTTGTATTTCGTGTCATTAATTGATGATTATTCTAGAAGGACATGAGTTTATTTTCTTAAAACTAAATATGATATTTTTAGTTGGTTTAAGGAGTTTAAAGATATCTTGAGAAATCAGGTAGGAATATTAAAGTGTTGAGTACTCATAATGGCGGTTAGTTTTGTTTTGTAGAGTTCGATAAGTTTTGTAAAGGGAATGGCATTGAAAGACATAAGACAACTCCATATACCCCTAGTAGAATGGAGTTGTAGAATGGATGAATAAAATGTTGATCAAGAGAGCTAGTAGTATGCTTAGTGGCATTGGCCTAGAGAAAATGTTTTGGGTTGAAGCCATTGCTACTGCATGTTACTTGATTAATAGGTCTCCCACATCAAATCTTTTGGATAAGACCCTTATGGAGGTCTAAACGGGAAATAATCCCTCACTTCAACATCTTTGTCTTTTTAGTTGTGAGGCATATGCTCATGTGCCTAAGGAGAAGCAATCTATGTTGGATAAGAAGGCAACGAAGTGTATCTTCATTGGCTATGGTGTTGGTGTGAAAGGGTACAAGCTTTTGGATATTATCTATAATATCCCCAAGGATGAGCCCCAGTTGTATTTATAAATTGTAAACATGTTTTGTAGGCTCGTGAGTCGAGTTATAATAAGCTAGGAGGCTTATTTGGTGATTAGGCCGGAGAGCCTAGGTATTAAAGGCCAGGAGCCTCATTTTGTATATGTAATTATGCAGATCATTAATAAAATATAAACATCGTTGCATGCAGACCGACCACGAAGAAAGAGTGATGGGGGACTAAGATTCTACAAGGTTGGATAAGGGAGGAGGCTAAGTGTGTGGGCCTAGGGATTAAGCTAGGGGTCTTACCTCTAAAGGGGATAATAATTTATTATTATTTCTTGAAGGCTAAGGTCGACATGTTGAGTGTTGTCCTAAGTTCCTGTCAAAAGGGAACATGTGCTAAGTGGAACTCATGCAGCTCCAGGAAGACAAGTGTCGACCTGGGCGCATGCAGTTAAAAGCTGAAGTGTCAGCTATGTTGGGGGTCGTGAGTCCTTCTTCCAACCTCCGCGTGGGTTCGTCCTCCATTCGGTCGTCCACTGTCTGAACTGTGTGGTCGATGCGTCTGATCTCGATATGCCTCACACAACTCTAAAACTTGAAGCATGTGATGTTTTCTTGAAAAGCTAGTACACCCTCAGTCTGAACCCATTTTTCCTTTGCACTCGACCCCTATGTTTTGTCCTCTGGTCACGCATCCTGAAACCAGTGAGAACCCGTGGACTGAGCCACGTTTTTTGTGAAGCCCGTGTATTCTGTATTTTTCTGAGCCGTGTGGTGTCGTAACGGTGGGTTGTTGTGGCCATGCAGTTCCTAGAATGAGTGTGTCTTGTTGCCTTATGTCATTCCTGTGTGAATGAGTGATGAACCGTTACTGTTGTGGCTGGAGCTGAGTCGAGGAATGTGTTGAAGAAGTGGGTTGTCAGGCCCGTGGTAGAAGAGATAGGTTGTCAGGCCTATGAGAAACTCTCTCCAGGTGAGAGAGTCTACTGGGAAGTGGTTTTCTCCCAGAGAGAGTCCAACACCAGCTACAAAGCTCTGAGAATTCCTGATCTGGCCTGTTGCTGAGACCTAGAGAGGGAGGTGAAACACCGATTTATTCTCGGGTGGAACAGGCATGTGGGGAATGAGAGTCCATGAGTAGTGGGCGTAAGAAGGCTCTTGGAGAGAATCCTTTCAATTGCTCTATGCAGTTTTCCTATAACCTCAACCTAGTCTAGGAATCCCTTGCCTTGGGTGGAGCTTAGTCCCAGCTTGAGGGTGACCCACTGCTGAATGTGATGAGCAGTTTGGTCTATGCCTAGGAGGTTCGTGGAAGGTTTGAATGTAGTTGTTGGTCTTATAATAAAAGATAAGTACCACTTTCATGTTCATTTACATGTTGTGTAATGGTACATATGTAGTAATTGATGAGTATTGCCTGTATATGTTGTATATGTTGCATGTGTAGGATTATTGTTATTTCCATATTATTATGTTATATATATGTGAATATTCTGCAGTGGTAGCCTTACCTGGTCTCTGTGGAGGGTCAGGGATGCTACAGTTTGGTATCGCAGCTAAGTCAGAGCTAAGTAGTGGCATTGCTCAGGCCGGTTGATGGATGGGGATGTTACAAATTGGTATCAGAGCTTTAAAGGCTAAGTTAAGGTTTTGTAGGTGGCATTGCCCAACCTGTTGGTGGTCAGGGATGTTACAAAATGGTATTAGAGATTTAAAGGATAAGTTAAGGTTGTGTAGGTGGCATTGCCCGACCTATTGGTGGTCAGGGATCTTACAAAATGGTATCAAAGCCATGGTTTCAACACTGTCCCTGGATGGGCCATGTTAGTGAAAGTTGAAGAAAAAGTTTCAGAAAGAATTGTTGTCGAAGTAGACAAAATTTGAGTTCTGACCCATGGTTTCAACGCTAAGCTTGGATGGGCTGGATAAGTGGTCATTGGACCCGAGGTTTAAGGTGCAAATTGTGTTTGGAGAAACCAATTTCAAACCTCAGAATGTTCCTGAGTGCCAAGAGGTTACCTTGGTCGTGTTAAGAAGCTCAGGAGTAGTAGTAGTGTCGTAAAACCACGACAGAAGTGGTATTGGGCTGCAGAGTAATGTGGAACTTAGGATCTATTCACGATAAGGAGAATCCTTCATGACCGTCAGATTTGGTAAGGTGGCGAGGCAGTTAGCCATGATTTCCCTTGGAAATCCGCACAGTAATTGAGTCTATTCTACGTCGTAGGATCTGTTCGAAAGGAAGGGAAATCCATTACGACTGTCAAATATGGGGAAGGTGAAGAGGAGTTAACCTAGAAGCCCTTTTGGAATTCGCGACTTCAGTGAAGTCTGATGTCAGAAACAAGAGAAGGGTCGAAGCCCATAGCTCCGAAGTGGATCTACACTGTAGATCTGGAGAGGAGAGCTCGACCATTGGATTAACCAATGTCAAAAGGTCAAACACAATAGTGAAGGGCGAAAGCTCCCGAAGAGTCGAAGTGGTGAGTCATGATGATGTCACCTGGAGGTGACGTGGACACATGGGATGTGTTCCACATGTTAGTGGGTCTAGAGCCCGTGGAAGATTAACATGGAATTTGGAACGTGATGAGTGTCACCCATCTGAATGGGCCACATATCAGTCGCTAGTATTCTGCCATGTGGCATTCTGTGTAAGTAGGGTTAGTGGGGCCTGAGGTTACATAACGTAGTTAAAGGTCGGAGGACCCATATGTTGGGCCCCAACATCTCCCCCTATATTTTTACAAAATTTAAAGGGCCCCTATTATAATCTTGATAATTATAGTGAGCTACAGAATCAACCTTTTCAAATAGTTCCATTCCTTGGCTTGCTTTGAGACAAACTTAAGACATTCACTTTAGTATGAGTCATTTATTACAAGAGTATATGTCAAAAGTTAAAAATGAGCATAAAAATCTCCATTTAAACAAAAACATTAAATTTTATCATATGTTTACTTTTGTTTAAATTATGATTATGTGTTTATTCTTTTGCTCATTAGCAAGTTTGACTATTTTGAATAATGTGTTCAATACTTTATCAAATAATATCTTGGTTGGTTTCTCATTTTCATGAAATCATTTGGTGATGTTA
>ML813334.1:25065-44302 GCA_009831015.1 Picea engelmannii | reverse complement strand
TTCTGTTGTTTAAATTGTATTTCTGAATACATAAATGGATTCAGTCTGTTGAAAAACCCCAGAAACACTTGGATTATATAAATTTAGCCACTCAAATCTGCAGATCCAACCATTCCTGATCCGATTTCAGATAAACTCAAATGGAAAAAGTGGCCTAAAAACTTCCAAAAGTTATAACGTTTAGACCACTGCTTATAAAATTGTTCAAATGAAAGGAAATAAGTAAAAGGAGGTCTCATGTTCTATTCTCATTTTCAAAATTCAAAATCAAAATCTGCTTTCATCCATCATATCTCATAAATAGATCATCACATCTCAAAAATAGATAATTATTTAAGTAATTATTTATTTAAGTTAAATTCTCATTTTCAAAATTCAAAATCAAAATCTACTTTCATCCAGTGTTACCAACATCGGCAGCGACAAAATATCGCCGAGGGTCCGAAAACGAAAATATCGGCAATATCGGGGAAAATATCGGTAAATATCGGAAAATGTCGTAAGAAGGAAAAAAATACAAAAATATTCATTTTTTTTTCAATTTTTTAAATATCTAAAGCATCAACAACATCAAATAAATGCATTTCCACATAAATATGAAAAGAGAACTCATATATAAGATGTATAAGATGCCTAGTAAACTCGAATGCATCACAGATCAACACTGAATCATGTCCTGACTCTAAAACCTCAAAATATCATAAAAAAATACAATAAATGTATCTCATCATCATGAGTTATCTACAATGAAATCAGATAAATAAACTAACAATTCCCTCGACCCTTACTAAAAAATATCATTTCATCAATATTTATATAAATATTGATGAAATGATAATTTTTAGTAACTTAATTATATATTTAAATACATAAATATATTAAAAATGTATTAAGTGATATAACAAACTTTTAAAACATTCAAACTATACAATCCCAAAAATTAAAATCTACAATTTCAAAAATCCTTCTAAATTTCCAACTACATTCAATTCCACCATTAATTATTTTCAAAAATGTGGAGCACTGTGTTTTCATACAATCAATGCATATTCATTAATCGTACGAGATCAATGAGGTGATTGCCATCGCTTGAATGTGCACCACGTTAATGGTTAATGACTGTCGATTTCATAATCCAAAAGTCTCCTACCATCCATGGTTGCATTCTTCATTTTCAAAATTCAAACTTATTTTTTCATACTATCAACGCATTCAAACTTATTTTTTCATACTATCAAAGCAGTGAAAGCTCGGGTTAAATTTGATGGGTAACTTTATATATCAATTAAAATATTAATGAAAAATAATAAAGTATTAAAATATTTTATCATTTAATTTTAATTTTTAATTTTAATATTTTATTATTTTTATATATTTTTTCTTTTTCTCATCAAATAGTTATTTATTTCTAATTTGTCTAAAATCATCATAATTTTGTTAAGTTAAGAAGTTAGGAAGGTTGGTAGTGTACAAATATTTTGAAAATAACATCTAATGTGAGTATAGGTTGGACAATCTAAGAGAAAGTGTTTTTCATCTTCAACCTTATTAGTGTCACAAAGGTGATAGACTCTTTCATCCTTATAATACCTTAATTTTTTTTTTCCTCTAACTCTTTATCACACCACATTTTCTCCTTAAATTTTGATTTGATGATATTTTTAATAGTAGATCTTTATTCTACAAAATGGTGTCTTCCATGATTCCCCAATAGTTTAGCTAAAACAGGGCATCTTTATGCCATCCTCGGTTGAGTCGATGGTGGTTACGACTCGATTTTGAAGCAATTTTAGGAAGCCTCTTGTCTTCCATGTTGTTTAACTTGTTCTTATACATTAGGTATTTAGTCATAGTCGTGCTCTAATGGGGGTGAGACTTGTTTCTAAGAGGAGGATGGGACAAGGCGTATTTCCTTTAATTTTGAGATTATAGGTTATAAAATTATTTTGTATTTACTCTATCTTTCTCGAGGATTCACGAGAGATACTATAGCCCCAAAATTCACATCCATAAAGAATAGTAGATGTAACAAGAGTCTTAAAGATGAGTTTTTTCTTATCCCAACTCCAAAGATCGACTAATTTACAATTATTTTCAAGCCCATAATAATCTTTCCATCCCCCAATAATCTTTTTCTCAATGCCATAATTCTCGTTGAGCTTGTGGCGAATATCAATTCCAAGATATTTGTATGAAGTCACTTCCTCCAAGTTGTTGGTGTCATATGCGAAGGTATCATAAGTGATCTTATTGGATTTAATAATGATGCCCTTAGTCTTATCAGTATTAAAAGTCATCTCATATTGGAGTAAAAATCCTTGAGGATTCTTAGTTGGTTTTCAAGATCATGGGGACTCCTTGTCATAAGAACGATACCATCGGCACAAAGAAAAAAATTGATGAATATACCAGTGAGAGTAGGGCCGACACAACTTGATTTTTCCAAGAATCTTCTAACTTATCAATGTATATGCAAAAAAGAGTAGGGGACAAAGGACAACCTTGTTTGACTCCAATATTCCAGTTAATCTCTTTCGACTAGCCCTCAGTGTTTTTAAACTTATCAATAACGTTCTCATACATCCTTAATGCAACAACCCTCAAATTGAGATGCACGTTTATGTCTTCCAACCTATTCCAAAGGTTTTTCCTAAGAACCATGTCAAAAGCTTTTCTAAGGTCAACAAAACAACACAAAAATTGGTTTTAGTATTGCAAAACTCCTCTGCAATGATTATAAAGGTAACTGTAGATTTTAACCGTGTACAAATATTTATTGCAAATAAATTTTCAGTAAAAGAACAAAAAATATACAATGGAAAATACACATATTACACAAAGATTTTCCCCTGGAAACCCAAACCGGGAAAACCAACATATTCTATATTCATTCACCTCATACATTGTTTACAATATAATATACATATAGGAGCCAACGACATCCAAAACCCTAATCCAATGACCTGGATTAGTGAACAACCCTAATTCCTTAACCGGAAGTAGAAAACCATCCTCGAAAAACCATGCGTTGAAAAACCACCCAACAATGGACATGAAAATCGAGGGAAAAAATGAGACATGTTTCCCAAGGAAAAAAAAATTGGGGCATTGCCCCTGAACCCCTACAACCCCCTATGTTTCTGACGCAACTTAGAAAGCACTAGAGCTAGTCATGCAAAGAATATAACACATACCTAACAGTAACAAAATGGTCCACAGTTGAATGATATCTCATAAACCCTGTCTAGCCCTTAGCTTTTTTACCGTCACTTTCTAGCCAAAGGCTAATTTTCTTTTCCAAAATAATTCCTTCTTTTCAATCCATAAGCAATTAATTGTTCTCAAGTTACATTGCTTGCTAATCAACCATGTATCTCTACAGCATCGATAGATCATTCCTTTTGAATTATTTTCATGAATGTTGTGGATATCCATATTCTAACTCACAATCCACACTCAAATAGTGGTCACTTGAAAATATTGTGATCTAAAAAATGACATATTACAATAATTTATTATATAAATAAATTTTCTCATTTATCTTCTACATATTTGTAAATCACTTAACAACCTCAGCTCAATGTTATATCAAATTAACCTCCATAACTAGTACTATAATTACTCAATTACAAAGATGACATAAGCTAAAATTAAATTATGCAAGTACACAACATTTGGACAACGTACACACTTCATATATATTTAGAATATGAAGTATATGCACCTACCAATATCTTATAAAGGGTTTTTAGAAGTCGGGCTCTTCAAACCCTAGCAATGGAAACCATAAGCTAAAATTAGCTAATATCTCACTCCATTAGAGATCATAAAAAAGGTAGCATACACAATGGTAAGTCCTTTTTGGAACCTACATTTGTATCCCACACTTGTACAATATCAAGTACCTCTATCGTCTCGATAACAAGGACAATAGGTAGCACTAGGATTTTAAAATGCCACAAAACCCTAACTTCTTCTCTTACTAGAGCTACATGATAAAAGTATTTCTTTTCTCATGTAGGTATAAGTCCTGGTATTCCTAGTCTCCTTAGGACAAAACCTTGACCCTAGTCTTCCCTTGAAATTCCTTTGAGAAGCCTAGTTGTTAGTTTCTTAGTTGATCAATCCATAATTTGACCATTTTCCTGGTCACACACATTATTCCCCTCTTTCTATGCATGGTGTATATAAAATCATTTGATTTATGTGTAGCACTTCATAAAATTTCCCAAAAAGATGAATCAATGAATCATTAATGCACTCATGTTTGGTTATCTCGTGTAGTGGGTATATGTAACTTTTGTTAAAACCATCAATTATTAATAACATTTATTCAGTCTTCCATGATGTCCATTAAACTTATTGATTTTGATCAATAGAATGAGAGGGTTCACATGGAAACTATATCTTAGAATGGGTATCATTTTCCACCTACAAATAAAGGTTTTTAGGTTACATTTCATGACACACCATAGAAAGTAATGTTATGCTACCAAAATCACTCCAGGGAGACTTGAAACCATTATTATTTCCCTTCATCATCTATGAGAGGTTATTGCACACTCCTACCCAGTTTTTGGGTTAGAACACACAAGGAGATAAAGGACCCTCTGAAACCCAATCCCACAAACCTCTTGATGCCATGCCATTTCCATGCCATTGTTATGCCTTTCCAATTCATTCCATTACATGCCATTTCTTTTTTCACACCATTTCCATGCCATTGCCAAGCCATGCCATTTCCATGCCACGCCTTGCCATGGCATGCGATTTCCATGCCATTGCCAAGCCATGCCATGCCATGCCATGTCATTGTCATGTATCTTCCCATGTGTTGTCATGTAGTTTCCCATTTTAACCTATATAAAAATAAATATAATGTTCCATAAAATTTTGCAAGGAAAAAGTCAAATCAAAACGTGGAATGCAATGAAACAAGAATAAAAAAGAATGTGGATTGTAGGGTTGTCATGTGTCATCTTGCATTTCAGCATGCATTTGTCATCTAAACCCTAGTTTAAGCTTGATTTTTTATCCCCCTTTATTTTAATGATTAATTGTTTTAAGGGTTGTTATATTTGTCCTTGTATTGCCTTTCCTTGCCTTGCCATGCCATGCCTTGCATTCCCTTCCATGCCATGCCTTGCATTGCCTTGCATTTCCATGCCATGCCTTGTCATGCCATTCCTTTCCATGCCATTCCTTGCCTTGCCTTGCATTGTCTTGCCTTTCCATGCCATGCCTTGCCATGCCATGCCTTGTCTTTCCTTTCCATGCCATGTCATGTCTTGCATTGCCGTCCCTTCCCTTGCATTGCCTTTCCTTGCCTTTCCATGAAATGCCTTTCCTTTGCATGTGTTTTCATTCCATGCCTTGCATTTCCTTTCCTTTCCATGCCATATATTTCATTTCTTTGTCATGTCATTCCATGCCTTGCATTGCCTTTCCTTGCCTTGCCATGCCATGCCATGCCATGCCATGCATTGACTTTCCATGCAATGCCATGCCTTTCCTTTGCATGCCTTTCCATGCCATGCAATTCCTTGACATGAATTTCCATGCCTTGCCTTGTCATTCCATTTCATGCCATGCCTTGCCTTATAATGTCATCCCATGCATGACTTTCCATACCTTTCCTTGCCATGGATTTCCTTTCCTTTCCTTGCCATATTAAGGTATGCCTTGCCATGCCTTGCCATGCCATGCCTTACCTTGCCATGGTATGGTATGCCTTGCCTTGCCTTTCTATGGTATGGTATGGTATTATATGGTATGACTTTCCTTGTCAAGCCATGGTATGGTATGGTATGGTATGTCTATCCTTGCCTTGGTATGGTATGGTATGGTATGGTATCCTTGGCATTGTATGGCGAGGTATGGTATGGTATGCCTTTCCTTTCCATGCCATTGTATGATATGATATCCTTGGCATGGTATGGTATGATATGGTATGTCATGGTATGTATTTATTTTCCATTGCCATGCCTTGCAATGAAACCCTATAAATACACCTTGACACCTTTTATTACATTTTTGTCATAATTTTCAGCCCTGAAGGGATGACATGTCTTGAATATTGTATGGTTGTCATGTGTCATCTTGAATTTTAGCATGCATTTTTTTATCATCTAAACCCTAGTTTGGGATTTCAATTTTAGCCCCCTTTCATTTAATGACTACGTGTTTTAAGGGTTGTTATATTTGTCCTTATATTGCCTTGCCTTTCCATGCCAGGCCATGCCTTGCCTTTGCATGTCATGCCATGTCATGCCTTGTATTTCCTTGCCTTGACATGTCATGCCTTACCATGCCATTCCTTACCTTGCATTGCATTTCCTTGCCTTGCCACGCCATTCCATGCCTTTCATTGCCTTTCCTTGCCTTTCCATGCAATTCCTTGTCTTCACATGCCTTGCCATGCCATGCCTTGCATTTCCTTGACTTTCCATGAAATTCATTTCCTTTCCTTGTCATGCCATGCCAAGACATTCCATGTGTTGCATTGTCTTGCCTTGCATTTCCATGTCATGCCATGCCTCACATTTCCTTGTCTTTCCTTGCCTTTACTTACCATGACATACCATGCCATGCCTTTCCTTTTCTTTCCTTGAAATGCCATGTCATGCCATGCCTTTCCATTCCTTGTTGTGCCTTTCCTTTCCATTACATGTCATGCCATGCCTTACCTTACCATGCCATGTAATTCATGACTTTCCATACCTTGTCGTGTCTTGTTTTTCCATGGTATGGTATTTTATGGTATGGTATGGTATGGTATGCCTTGCCATGTCATGCCTTGCCTTGCCATGCCATGGGATGGTATGGTATTGTATGGCATGCCTTATATTTCCTTGCCTTTCCAAGCCATGGTATGGTATGGTATGGTATGCCTTGCCATGCCATACCTTGCCTTGCCTTTCCATTCTCATGGTATGGTATGCCCTTCTTTGCCTTGCGTCTCCAAGCCATGTTATGTTATGGTATGGTATGCCTTGCCTTGGTATGGAATGGTATGGTATGGTATGGTGTGGTATTCCTTGCCTTTCCTTGACATGGTATGGTATGGTATGGTATGCCTTGCCTTGGCTTGTCTTTCCAATCCATGGTATGATATGGTATGGTATGGATTGCCTTGCCTTTCCAAGCTATGGTATGATATGGTATGGTATGCCTTTCCTTGGTATGGTATGATATGGTATTCCTTTCCTTGCCTTGCCATGGTATGGTATGGCATGGTATGGTATGCCTTACCTTTCCTTGCTTTTCCAAGCCATGGTATGGTATGGTATGTATGCCTTTCCTTAGTATAACAGGTAGAAAGACGGTTTGACAAATGGACTCAATGAACCTTCAATTAATCATTTACTAGAAGATATATCAAAAGTCAAACTAAGCTTATTGAGAAAGGAAATACAGAAATATGAAACAAATCAGTTACAAATGAAATGAAAATACTTTGTAAATCTACTATTTATATATGTAGCACTGCTTCCTGGAAGGGGGGCATGCCTTCCTTGGGAACATGCTACTTTGAATCACTCATTAAAAAACTAACACCAACAACATAAAGTAATAGTAATGGATCTTTATTATTAACTTAGAGCTTCATATTACAGAGATAGAGTCTCATTCCTTACTAAGTGCATTCTTTAGGCCTTCATACATATAAACAGAGCCTTTTACAAATGGATAAAACCACTTCTATGCTAAATGGCCTATCTTAAGCTCTTAGAAACATAAATATAAAAAATAACCAAGTTTATTGATTCATTATGTTCATGATCCGATCCTAAAGATCAAGTTAACTAACAATAAATTGTAGAGAATTTTTAAGTATATCTATTCGATCTCATTCATAGGAATGAGATCGAGAATCTCAATTTGTTGATAAGTTGTCCAATTGCCCACGTTAAAGGAGAAGTTTGACCATGTATTTGACCATGACTCCACACTTCTTATGAACGGCCTAGGTATAAACAAAACAACATGAAACCATATTGGGCCTCCAACCTCCAAAACCCATGTGCCTGATTCTCATCAAAACAAATGGAGATATGTCAACCTTTAAAATCGGATCCGGAACTGAACTTTGTTAGCGGGAACTGAACTCTGTGAACATGAATGCTTCATCTGGAACAAGAACTATTCTCATTATTCACCAACATTAACAAAATTTCATTTAAACCTTCTTAAAGTGTTGAAATCAAAGGAAATATATATATTAATTAAGATTTTATCTTACCATACTTAAGATGTTAGAAAAACAGGATCATGGAGAAATAAAATAATACAAATGTGGAAATAAAACACAGAAGATACACAATCCAATAGAGACACAGATATATGTGGTTCACCCAATGTGGGCCATGTCCACCACAGAAACTTCCAGGTCCTTCCTTTATTATTATCCAACAAATTAAGGGATGCAACCTACAACACACCTGTTGTAACTTCATCTTCTTTTTCTCATAGTATCCTCTCTCATAATACAATATTTGCAATAATAGACAACTGCAATACAATCCCCTCAAAAAATAAGATTTCCTTCTAGGGAAAAAAACCCTAACATAATATCTACTGCATGGAGGGATGTACAGTCTTCCGAGGTGTACAATCTTCATGGGGAATAAACACAACTGAAAACAAAGATCTCTAAGTCAGGAAGACAATCAAGCTCCACAACCAACATAAGAATGTAGGTTTGATGTATATAGATAGTGATATGATAAGAGTTGGATAGAGATATCAACATTCTTGAACAAAAAGATAGGAAAAATATTGTCAAAACCATGTCAAAATGAAGGCTCATCAATATGCCTTTCCATGCCATGCCTTGCCTTTCCTTTCCATGGTATGGTATGGTATGGTATGGCTTTCCTTGCCTTTCCATGGTATGGTATGGTATGGTATGGTATGCCTTTCCTTTCCTTTCCTTTCCAAGCCATGGTATGGTGTTATATGGTATGCATTGCCTGGTATGGTATAGTATAGTATGGTATGGTATGGTATGCCTTGCCATGACATGCCTGGCATTTCTTTGCCATGGTATGGTATGGTATGGTATTGTATGCCTTCCCATGACATGCCTTGTCTTTCTTTGCCATGATATGGTATGGCATGGCAGGGTATGTCTTGCCATGCCATGCCATGCCATGGTATGGTATGGTATGGTATGCATTTACTTGCCTTTCGATGGTATGGTATGGTATGGTATGCCTTGCCTTGCCTTTCCAAGCCATGGTATGGTATGGTATGGTATGCCTTGCCTTATTATAGTATGGTATGGTATGGTATCCTTGGCATGGTATGGCAAGGTATGGTATGGTATGCATTGCCTTGCCATGCCATGGTATGGTATGGTATGGTATGGTATGGTATGGTATCTTTGGCATGGTATGGTACAATATTCTATGGTATGGTATGCCTTTCCTTTCCATTGTCATGCCTCACAACTAAACCCTTGGAATACACCTTGGCATGGTATGGTATGATATGGTATCCTTGGTATGGCATGGTATGATATGCTATGGTATGGTATGCCTTTCCTTTCCATTTCCATGCCTCACAATTAAAACCTTGGAATACACCTTGGAACATTTTATTACATTTCTGTCATAATTTTCATCCCTTTAGGGCTTAATGTCTTGAATATTGTAGGGATGTCATGTGTCATCTTTCATTTCAACATGAAATTGTTATTTAAACCCTATTTTAAGCTTATATTTTTATCCCCATTTCATTTAATGATTACTTGTTTTAAGGGATGTTATATTTGTCCTTGTATTTCCTTGCCTTGCCTTGCCTTGCCTTGCCATGCCATGCATTTCCTTTGCATGCCCTGCCATGCCATGCCTTGCATTGCCTTGACTTTCCATGCCATTTCCTTTCCTTTCCATGCTTTTCCTTGACATGCCATGATTTTCCATGCCATGCCTCACCTTTCCATGCCATTCTTTTCAATACCAAGCCTTTCCATGCCATGCGTTGCCATATCATGCAATGCCATGCCTTCACTTTCCATGCCATGTCATTCCATGCTTTTCTACACCATGCCTTTTCTTTCCATGCCATTGCTTTCCATACCATTCCTTTCCATGCCATGCCTTGCCATATGATGCCATGCCTTCACTTGCCATGTCTTGCCTTCACTTGCCATGCCTTGCATTCACTTGCCATTCCATGTCATGTCATCCCTTGACTAAATTAACAAGTTTAATACGTAAATAGTGCTTGTGCTAAATGAACAAGTTTAATACGTAAAGATCACAATCAAATAATTCATTAAGCATGTAATTCTACAACTTGTTATCCCATATATCTTATATAAAAATACTTGCATGAGAATTTAAATGTCATAACATAATCTCTCTTTATTCATATATCTAATATATCATATATTTGTCAAACATGGATTATCATAAGTAATAGGATTTAACTAGACCTAGACCTAGACCTTGTCTTTCCTTGCAATTTCATTCTATGCTTAGCCTTGTCATGTCTTTCATTCAATTTCAATGCCTTGCCTTGCTTTGTCTTTCCTTGCATTTCCATTCCTTTCCATTATGCTGCTTGGTTTGGATTTCCTTGCCTTTCCCTTACACTATGTTGAGAATTTGTGGATAGTGTACTCATGTGGACCTTGGCCAAACAGTCTTGCGGGAGCTTACGAAACTTTTTTATACCGCTCGATTTGGATTTTATGCCCCCGGACTAAATTAGCCACATGTCCCTTAATGAATTGAGGAGGAAAGTTGAAACTCACGATAAAAATAAAAACGAGACTCAAATGGACGAATCGTCAGTTGCATTAGATCATGAGCAACGAGTTTCATCTAGTTGGTCCCCTCCAATGTCATTCGGTCTACCGGAAAACCGTTTGTTTGAGTATCTTCGGCACAAGGGTTTTTCACCCCTGTGAGCATCACCCGATGCAATGAGTGCTAAGTGGGCTATTCAAATCATGAGAATTATTGGCCAGTTGTGACTAATACTCATGGATATGGGTCATAGATTAATGACTTACTCTACGCAATTAATCTCGAAAATGATTATAATATGTTGCACTACGGAAGCCCCTTTATTCTTAAATAATAAGAGTGAAGGGAGCTCTAACTAGATAGTTCATAAGGCACAATACTTGCCAAGGTTTTGCAAATGGTGTAGCAAGCTAAGTGGGCTTGATTGCGGGGAAAACTCCATAGTTATGCGTGTTTGAGCCACAGGCATCTTGGGATGGGTGACCACCTGGGAAGTCCTGGTTACCGAGTGCAAGCCTCGTAAGTGATGATTCATGCTATGTGATTCATTTCGATGGTTTCAATTCCACTTCTTCACCCTTGTGAACATCACCTGATGCAATGAGTGCTAAGTGGGATATTCAAATCATGAGAATTATTGGCCAGTTGCGACTAATACTCATGGATATGGGTCATAGATTAATGACTTACTCTATGTAGTTAATCCCAAAAATTATTCTAATATGTTGCATTGTGGAAGCCCCTCTATGCTTAAATAATAAGAGTGAAGAGAGATCTAACTGGATAGTTCATAAGGCACAATACTTTCTAAGCTTTTGAAAATGGGGTAGCAATCTAAGTGGGCTTGATTGTGGGGAAAAATCCATAGTTAAGCGCACTTGAGCCAGAGGCATCTTGGGATGGGTGACCACCTGGGAAGTCCTGGTTACCGGGTGCAAGCCCCGTAAGTGATGATTGATGCTATGCGATTCATTTCGATGGTTTCAATTCCACTTCTTCACCCCTATGAGCATCACCTGATGCAATGAGTGCTAAGTGGGCTATTCAAATCATGAGAATTATTGTCCAGTTGCGACTAATACTCATGGATATGGGTCATAGATTAATGACTTACTCTACGCAGTTAATCCCGAAAATGATTCTAATGTGTTGCACTGCAGAAGACCCTCTATGCTTAAATAATAAGAGTGAAGGGAGCTCTAACTGGATAGTTCATAAGGCACAATACTTGCTAAGGTTTTGCAGATGGGGTAGCAAGCTAAGTGGGCTTGATTGTGGAGAAAAATCCATAGTTAAGTGCGCTTGATCTAGAGGCGTCTTGGGATGGGTGACCACCTGGGAAGTCCTGGTTACCGGGTGCAAGCCCCATAAGTGATGAATGATTCTATGTGATTCATTTCGATGGTTTCAATTCCACTTCTTCACCCCTATGAGCATCACTTGATGCAATGAGTGTTAAGTGGGCTATTCAAATCATGAGAATTATTGGCCAGTTGCGACTAATACTCATGGATGTGGGTCATATATTAATGACTTACTCTATGCAATTAATTCCGAAAATGATTCTAACAAGGGTTTTTCTCAATGAGGCATAGTGCAATTTCCGAAGAGGAGGTCGATTTTCAAGAACATTGTGTTGAGAATTTTTGGGTAGTGTAGTTGTGTGGGACTTGGACAAACATACTTGTGGGAGCTTACGGAACTCCTTTATGCTACTTAGTTTGGATTTTATGCCCCCAGACCAAATTGGCCACATGTCCCTAAATGACTTAAGGACGTGAGTTGGAACTCACGATAAAAATCAAACCGAGACTTGAATGGATGAATTGTCAGTTGGATTGGATCTAGAGCACCGAGTTTCAACTAGTGGGGCTCCTCCGTTGTCATTCCATCCACCAGAAAACCGTTTGTTGGAGTATCTACAACATTAGGGTTTTTCTCAATGAGACAAAGTGCAATTTCTTAAGAGGAGTTCGATTTTCAAGAACGTTGTGTCAGGAATTTGTGGGTAGTGTAGTCGCATGGGCCTTGGCCAAATTGAGTTGAGAGAGATTATGAAACTTTGTTATGCTGTTCATTTTGGATTTTATGCCCCCGGGCCAAATTGGCCACATGTCCCTAAATGGCTTGAGGAGGCGAGTTGCAACTCATGATAAAAATCAAACCGAGACTCGAATGGATGAAATGGCAGTTGCATTGGATCAGTTACAAGAGAGTTTCTCACAATTGATCATCGGAAAATGACCCTCCATGCTCTTTAAATAGAGATCATGGGCCAATCAGGTGTTAAGACATAGATCAATGGCCATTAAGATTGAGGAGAGTATGAACCATCATATCACTCTATGTCGGGAACATATCGTGACTGTCAGATTTACTAACTACAAATGCATACTAAAGAAACACCTAAGAAACACATTTTTACCTGAAGACACATTAGACCAAATAGATATTAACTAACTCCTAAGTGTTTAAATATCCTAACATCCCCCCTTAATAACAACTTAGGATAGGATTGAAGGATTTACAATGTTGACACAATAGGAGAAGGAAGGAGGCATTCGATCCTATTCCCCTTAATGACAACTTTCTGAACTCCTAACATAGATCAAAGTTTGGAAAAAATTTCTTCTGGAAGAGACTTTCTGAAAATGTCTGCAACTTGATCTTCTGTAGGGAAAAAGAGCACTTCAATAACTTGATCATGAATGAGCTTTCTGATGAAGTGCATGTGTAGCTCGATGTGTTTGATAAACTGATGTTGAACTAGGTATTTGGCGAGCTTGATGGCACTCTGATTGTCGCACCAAAGGCTGGTCGGATGTTGCTACTGGAATCCAAACTATGAAAGGATTTGTCGAAGACACGAGGCTTTTTGAATTGCATTTATTGATGCTCGGTACTCTTCTTCTGCTGAAGAAAGTGAAATAGACTGTTGTTTCTTACAAGCCCAAGTGACAAGTCCTAAACCAAGGCTAAAATCATAACCTACAGTAGAATTCCAATCATCATGGTCGCCAGGCCAATCTGAATCAGTGAAACCAACCCATAAGGGAGCCCCCCCTGAAGTGTAATGTATCCCGAACTGAACTATACCATGAACATAACGAAGTATCTGTTTACCTACTTTCCAATGGCTTTCATGGGGTGGTTTCATATACGGGGCAAAAAGACCAACAAAAAATAAAATATCGGGATAGGTATGAGTCAAGTATAAGAGGCTGCCAACTAACTGACAGTACAAGGTGGCATCAAATTCGGGAGAAGTACAAGTGGCAATAATATTTACTCCAGACTAGAAGGGAGAAGGGGTTGGTTTACAAATGTCCATGTGAAAGCGAAGGAGAAGGTCACAAGCATACTTAGACTGGGAAAGAAAAATTCATTCATTGGTTTGCAAAACTTGGAGGCCAGGGAAATAATGCAAAAATCCTAAGTCTGTCATTTCAAATTTCTTCTTAAGGTGAGTTTTCACATGATTTAAAAGTTTTGAGTCACTACCAGTAAGGATAAGGTCATCAACATAAAGGAAAAGGATTATGAGATGGCTTCCTACTTTCTTGATATAGACATTAGGATTAGAATGGGATCTAGAGAATCCGATGTCAATAAGAAAGCTATTCATTTTGGCATACCAAGCTCGGGGAGCTTGATTAAGACCATAAAGAGATTTCTTAAGGCGATAAACAAGGCTAGAGTCATTTTGGACATAGCCAAGAGGTTTTTCCATGTAGATTTCTTCTTGCAAATCTCCATGCAAGAAGGCAGATTTAACATCCATCTGATGGACCTCCCATTTATGTGAGGTAGTGAGGAAAGAATAAGGTGGGTGGAATTGATTTTGGCTACAATGGAAAAGGTTTCATTATAATCAATTCCTTCAACTTGGGAAAATCCTTTGGCAACTAACCAAGCCTTGTTTCCTTCAACACTTCCATATGATGCATACTTAGTTCTGTAGACCCATTTACATCTGACAAGTTTTCTTCCTTTTGGAAGAGGTACAAGATCCCAAGTATCATTTTCCATTAAAGAACAATACTCTTCATTCATTGTTGTATCCCAATCTGGATGACCTGAAGCTTTTGCAAATGTCTCTGGATCACGAGTCTATGAAACTTGAGCCAAAAGAGAAGAGGCTCACTGGAACTATGAAAGTGTTCGATGTTGATCTGAAGGATCAGCGACAAGACCACCAGTTGCTTCTCGTGTTGAATGGACCCATCTAGGAAACAGTGGAACTGGTGCTTGTTCATGTTCAAAAGACGCATCTGGAGGAAGGTGAGCAGGCAGAGGTGGATTTTCATCCTCACTGCCATCATCTGAAGAAGAAACTAGAATAAGAATAGAATAAGGCACAAACGTCGAAGATGGCTCACACGTCGAAGAAGGCAAAAATGCCGAAGATGGCTCACAGGCCAAAGAAGGCACAATCGTCAAATTAGGCTCGCAGGCCAAGAGATTTTCATCAAATTTAACATCTCTTCTAATAATAATTTCATTATAATGTGGTTGAAGAAGTCTATAACCTTTGACATCTTCAGAATAACCAACAAATATGCACTTCTCACTTTTAGGCTGTAATTCTTTCCTTTTCTCATTAGGAATGTGAACCCATGCTATGTTTCCAAATACACGGAAGTGATTTACATCTGGTTTAATTTTAGTCCAAGCTTCTTTTGGTGTTGTATTTTTAATAGCCTTTGTGGGAGTGCGATTTACTATGTATTTTTCACAGTTGATTTCTTCCTCCCAATACTTTAGACTTAATCCCTTAGATTGGATCATACAATTAGCCATTCTTTTAGTGTGCGGTTCTTTCTCTCAGCGACACCAATTTGTTGTGGTGTATATGGAACAATGTGTTTCATTTGGATGCCCTATGTAGTGCAGTAACTTGTAAAATTATTGTTCACATATTCGCCTCCATTATCTGTTCTTAACTTTCGAATTTGATGTCCAGATTGCTTTTCTACAAGGACCTTGTAGGCCAAAAACTTCGCTCTTAAGTTTTAAGAAGTAAACCCAAGTACGTTTGGAAAAATCATCAATGAAAGTTAAGAAATACTTGAAACCAGAAAAAGAAGGAGAAGAAAGTGGACCACAAAAATCATTGTGAACAAGATGCAAAGGGCCCGAGGCATGCCAAGAGGCACATTTTTCAAAACTGTCCCGATGATGTTTGTCGAGAACACAACTGGCACAAACACCATATCTGCATGAAACGGGAGGAAGACCAATCACCATATGTTGATTACATAGTTGTTGCAATGAGTGATAGTTTATATGACCAAACCACTCATGCCAAATTTTTCTCAAGTCATCGCTATGAGCAACAAAAACTGATGAAAAAGATGATGACCCAAAGTTGTCAAACTTATACAACCTCATGATATCATCAACAATTCCAATTGCAAGAACATGCTTAGGATCTTTTAGATCCTTGATTACAACTTAGTGAGGTGAAAAATCTACAGTTTTACCTTCACCTAAATGAGTGATTTGATATACTGATAGAAGGTTACAAGAAAGACTTGAAACACATAATACATCATTGAAATGACCATTATCTACTTGAATTGTTCCAGATCCTACAACACTAAGAGATCTATCATCACCAACAAATATTTTCTTGGAGTTACATACATTTAGAGAAGAAAATATTTCTTTGTCCCTAGCCATATGATAAGATGCTCTAGAATCAATAAGCCACTCATAAGAAGAAGAAGTAGAAGTTTTATTGAAGGAGAAACCAGAAGCAGAAAGTGCATGTCCATGAGAAGAAGAAGAAGAAGTAGAATCAATACTGATGTTGTGCTTCTTCATCGATGCTTCTAAAGATGTCATCTTCTTGAAACATTTGGACTCATCATGACCATATTTATCACAAAAGTTGCAATGTCTGTCAGTCTTCTTATTTTTATATTTTTCTCCTTTGTCACCATTAGGAGATGAAGTTGTATGAGCCGGTTTGAGACCCTTATGTTTTTTGTTTTTGTAGCGAGGATATTTCTTCTTGGGATACTTGGGTTTATCTTTCTGTTGAACAACTAAGGCTTTGTTGGAGGTACGTGCAATGTTGATCACTCCAAGTTGTACAAGCTTATCTTCCTCTATAATCAAAGCAACACAAAAGGACTCAAGAGTGGGGTTTTGATAAGATTTCCCTAGAGCCTCTCTAGTGGCATAAAAAGGTAGATACAAACACAAAATATGCACTACCTATCTTAGAAAGAATAATATAGACGCAACTCTCTTCCTCCATTTTTATCTCACATTCTTCACATAAAATTCTGAGTGTTTTAAACTAGTTTCCAAGGCAAGAAAAATCACTTGGAATTAAGGCCAGTACTTGATTTTCTAAATTTTATGCTCGAATAATATTGAGTTTACCCAACACAGATTCAATCTTGTCCCAAGCTTCTTCGGGGTCATCAATTTCTTTAAGGTCGAACCTTAAATAAGGAGAGATGGACATTCTGATTAGTCCATGTGTTTCATCACTCCTATTAGCCCATTTGATTTTCTTATCATCATCAGTGGGTGTTTTTTCCTTTCCCAAGGTAATCGGGTACAAGCCTTTACTTCTTAATAAATCTTTCATATGGGATTTCCATTGGAAGTAGTTGGTGTTGGTAAGTAAGAGATTACTTGTAGAAGCCATATTAAATATGTAGATAATATGGATTTAAAAACTGAAACTGATGATTTATATGGAAATATCTCGAAATGTTAGGTGGTTTTAAAAAAAACGGCACTGAAAACGAACTTCGGATGTGAGAGTTATGCCATTAAAAAAAAAAACATAAATGGTAACCAAAGGACCATGTGGTGGTGTAAGTTGCTTTATGAAGTGACCCACTTTTATAAAGAGAAGTGGGGATCACTTTTAAAATGAAGTTACTTAATAAAATAAAAGTTGCATGCAAAATAAACAAGGGTTGCATGGCAACGCAGTCCTTGCCGAGTTATTTAGGAAATACATGTTGAACAATGAAACTTGATATAACTAAATACAAGTAATGAATATTTTTTGTCAAAAGATAATAATTGAGGGTTGTTTGTTATTCAAAATGTATAATGAACCATAAGCTGGATAACCTGGGCAATTTATGTATCTAATAAAGTATATAAAAGCTTTACGACATATGAAACTACCTGAGAAATTTATTTATATTCGTACCAATAATGTTTGGCATATAGACCCAATTTTTGTCATATTACCGGGCATGAACACATAAAGATTATAAAGATGTGGGAGAAAAGGCCTTTACAACAACACAAACATGCATATCTAAAGAAACATGTTTTGATTCTCAAAGAACCAATTCATTGTTTTTGGCAAGAGAAATGACATATAGGCCCTTAAAAAAGAGTCTAAGAATTTCTCGATGTTTTTCTTTTATATATTTATTAAATTTGGAATTTATTTGAGATTAAATATTCTTAAAAAAAAGTCTATGAAGACAATTTTGATTTTCTGGATGGATGTTTTAAAGTTAAAAATTGATTAAAATTAAATAAAACTTAAAATCTAATAATCTAATGAAAACACCATTTGTCCAACTGATGGTAGAATTAGTAAATGTGATATGACAACCATCAATGTAGATTTCATGACATTTCTTATGATTTTGCAAACTATAAACACTACACCTCCCCCCCTTGAGAAATCGGTCATCGTTCCTCCCCAACAATCGAGGGCACACCTTTGGTTTGCACATGCAAGAGATAAGATTTTTGCAATGCAGTACAATGGACCCTAATAAAGACATGCAAAGAGCATGCTCCCTCCTTCCTTGTCAAACTGTCAAATTGATTAATTGTGTAATCAATTTTATACATTGAATGATGTGAAGCACTTCAAAGATATCAACTAATTAAATTTTAGAAAAATATATTTTTTTATTATTAAAAAAAATACATATATTGATTTCCTATATTACACATTGGATATAACACATAAATTTAAAGTCAACAATAAACTAATATAGAGTCAAAGACAAGCTCATTGCTATGGAATAATAAATAACAATATGATTGAATCCTATTCTAATGTTTTATATTTTATTATAGGAGTTTATTAAAGTAAATATTGTGCTTTTAGGTTAGAGATTTCTTTATTCTTTTATTTGCAAAACTTTACCAAGTATCATGTTTTTAAGTTAAAATTCTTTTACTCTTTGATTTGCATAGCCTTATCAAGTATTGTGATTTGCATAACCTTATCAAGTATTGTGCTTTTTAATTATAAATCCCTCTACTCTTTATTTAAAGATATAGAGGGTTCCACATTGTCACATTGTAACATATGAGATAATTTTTGGGATTATTTGTATAAAGAGTCATTAATGTATGACCCTTATCTATAACTATTAGTGGCAACTAATCAATTTCTCATAATTTTGAAATAATCCACCTAACACTAATTACATATCTAGCAAAACAAACCCAGTCCTTCAATTTCAATTTCAACATTT
>ML813333.1:109511-129419 GCA_009831015.1 Picea engelmannii | reverse complement strand
TGGTTAAGAACATGTGTTTCCTCCTTGGAGTTCAAAGGTTCAAATCTAGAGGGAGGTAGGATATGTATACCTTTGTAGGCTTCTCATACACCAATTTGGTGTTTGGCTTGATTGTGACCTTAAAAATAGATTAGTACTAATCCGAAAATTAAAGATTATAAACTGATTCTATTCCATGTTGTTATTGTTCTTCATCATTTCCACACTAATTTCCATTCTCTTCAACGTGAGAGTTGATGACCTCAAATTTTGTAGATATTATTTGTTGGGATTTAGAGCCTGAAACAATAATTAAATGCAATAAATATAACAATAGAGACAAAACAATCACTCACATAACACACAAGATTTAAGTGATAAAACCCTGACAATGTGTCAAGGCAACATCCATGGGGTAAGGTATCAGTATCTATATTATTCAAGATAGGCTTACAATTAAGCTTACCTATGAGCCCCCCCAAAATACATCTCTAGAGCTTCATATATATATATATATATATATATATATATATATATATATATATATATATATCTTGGAACCATTACATAATTACGAGAACTACCACAGGTTATACAAACTTTCACCAGTTCATAAACCAACACCACTAAATATTTACATAAGTAAATTTTAGTTTTACATTTTCTTTTAATTGATTGTTGTCACATTTTAACAATCTCCACCTTGACAACAATTTCCCTGATATCTTGCCCAAGCCCATTCATCACCTCTTTTGCAAACCAAGAGAAACCAAACACCATCGTAGCTCTGCAACTTCTCTAACAGTACTGGTTACGTGAACATGTATGCATTCTCTCATTTTTATACACTGGATCGTTAGTCAAATGCACAATGCTTCGACTACCACATAAAAACTTATCCCGTACTTGTCCAAACTTACTCAATATATCCTTGCATTCTTGCAATACATAACCTGAGGTAGGTCTCTTCTTGTCTAAATCTCTTGAATCATAACCACAGACTAAATCACTACAACCACTGTAGGTGATTCTTGTGCTTCTAAGATACTAAAGCACCAATTTCTATGCTCTTCGCTTGGTTTTTCCATGTGTCCATTGACAACACCAAGTGCATGTGAAATAATTAAACATTCCCATCACAATCATCAGCACCCATTTCCATGCTCTTCACTTGGTTTTTCCATGTGTCTACCGACAACACCAACTCCGTGTGAAATAATATCCATTTCATCGCATACATAAAACTTTCTACTAGCATATGGTACACTAGACATATAACCATTTTCTTCTTCATTAGTTAGGACATAAACCTGACTGAAACTTACAATGGAAAGCTAAAGGTATTTTACCGGTTTCACATTATTCATACTGAATTTCCTAAGCATCTTCACCGCATACTTCTGTTGTGATAACCAAAGCTTACCATCTTTCTTATCTCTGTGTATTTTCATGCCGAAGATTTGTTTCGCTACTCCTAGATCCTTCATTTCAAACATCCTAACCAAGTGAGCCAACCTGCTAATCTCAAACATGCTTGTGTTTGCAACAAGCATAACACATGATACCAAGATAATGAATATACCATAAATACAATAGTTATACTCACTTCTTGTAAAAATTTGGCTTACCATGAAGGATGAAATTCTTGTACCATTTTCCTGGCATGCTTCAAGACATACAATGACTTCCATGAGTTTGCAAACAAATCTTCTATAACAATTGTGAACTAACATTTCTAGTTGCTATATATACATCTCATTATTCAAAACTCCATGTAAAACAATTTTAACATCTAGATGTACTAACTCAAGATCGAGTAACACAACTAGTGCTAACACAACATGAATAGAAACAAGCTTAACAACTGGTGAGAAACTTTCATGGAAAACAATACACCTTCCAAATACCCTTGTGCTACCAGTCATGCTTTGTACCTTCCATTGCTTTGTACCTTTCATATTTTACTATGTTTGATTTTGTAAAAGAAGATTCATCAATTTACAATGCATCTATGTCCATGATTATTATGTGGGAAGTAGGATCCCACAATATGCATCCCTTAACATCATCACCATAACAAATATCTACCTGTTTGATCTGGGTCCTACTTAGAATGTTGATAAAAAACATAAGCATCACAACCAAATTATTTCATATTTGAATTGAATAATCACCATATGAGTTGTCCATATGTCTTCCAGAATCATCTAGTCTTTTTGCAATCGATGGTGACCGATTTACTAAATAACACAACCTCTTATGCCCATAACACTTGTTATAACTTGGCATTACTAAGCATGTCGCTTCGATCCCCGCTTCCTTAAAAATCCATATATATGAACCTGCCTCCATCATCTATTCTCAAAATACATGCTTGACATGTCAATGTTCCACAAAACTCTAAACATATCATCGACCCACCTTTCTAAACTAAACACTCTGCTCCACTTCAAACTTTTCATTCGAAAAAACCTTGACCAAAAATCGGCCAAGATGACCCATGTGAACTTTTGTTGCTCACCACCAGGCGCCTTACAATGGAGTCTTAGTGCTCCACCTTAACGTGAACATCAATCTGGCCATATCCGATCAAGTCGGCTAAGTAATCCTTTACTTCTCACCCCCAGGCCCATTTACAATGGAATTCATCAAGCCTTTTATATGCTTCATTACATGCAATCCATGGACACAATACCCCGAGTCTCCTTGACTTTTTCACCGAGTCAAGATTAAACCAACATACATGCCCCACACATCTTCATTCTACTTAAATTTGTGTCTAGACTTTCCATAGATGACCCAATAAACCAGGGGTACACATGCCTATCCATCTTATAGACACATAATCAATAATTTTATCTTCAAATATCAATTTGATTTTTTGAAAAATATATATTTGTGCTCCACTCTGGATGAATAAAAAATATATAGATTTACATTCCAATCACATATATTTTCTTTTCAAAATACATTATTCTTCATAAACCAAAAACATGTACCAAACTTTTCCTCATACCAAACTTCCTTCTATATTTCCACTCCAAACACATATATTTTCCTTTCAAAATATATTATTCCTCATAAACCCAAAACTGGTACCAAAATTTTCCTCATACCAAACTTTCTTCTTTTTCGTTATGATACCACTTGTTGGGATTGAAACAATAATTAAATGCAAGAAATATGACAATAGAGACAAAACAATCACTCACATAACATACGAGATTGTGGTAAAACCCTGACACTACTTGTTGGGATTGAAACAATAATTAAATGCAAGAAATATGACAATAGAGACAAAACAATCACTCACATAACACACCAGATTTAAGTTAAAACCGTGACACTACTTGTTGGGATTGAAACAATAATTAAATGCAAGAAATATAACAATAGAGACAAAACAATCACTCACATAACACACTGACACCACTTGTTGGAATTGAAACAATAATTAAATGCAAGAAATATGGCAATAGAGACAAAACAATCACTCACATAACACACCAGATTTACGTGGTAAAACCGTGACACTATTTGTTGGGATTGAAACAATAATTAAATGCAAAAAATATGACAATAAAGACAAAACAATCACTCACATAACACACTGACACCACTTGTTAGGATTGAAACAATAATTAAATGTGAGAAATATGACAATAGAAACAAAACAATCACTCACATAACACACCAGATTTAATATGACAATGGAGTGAAGGAAACATCCCTCTATTATTCAATATAGAATTACAATTAAACTTACCTACCAGCCTCAAAATATTTCCAAACATTTATAGATATAGATATTGCCAAACATACAAAACTAAATTGTAAAAACGATCTAATATTACAACAGGTTGTTTCTTTAAAATTATATACATGTAGAAATACCCAAACACAAGTTGTTTGTATATACAGATAAATATGACATAGTCCACTGGGTTTTCCTGCTTACATCAAATTTGATAACGATGATGGTTTCAAAATGACTAGTGTCTTGGTTTTTTTAATTATGACTTTGATAAATTTATAGCTTTGGCTCGCGCTCTCTGAACATTTTGACAGTATCGCAGACTCGGGAATGACAAAGGGGTACAAGCATAAAGCGAGTTCGTTTTTATCAAAAACATTATTATATTCACTAGTGGGTGGGGTCATATTTTTATTCATAGTTTTTTATTTATTTAATTTTAAATGCATAATCCAAAAGATGATAATAACGAGAATAGCTATATAGATGATATTAACTTCACTGTAAATAAATGTAGTAGTTTAAACGTTTTATTTATTTTTATTTTTTTTATCAATTTTTTAGTTTGATTTTGAGTTGAATTCGGTGATGAATGATTGGAAAAATAATTTAAACAACAGAAAATGAAAATTTTGTTCAAATTTTCATCTCGGATTCTGGCTAATTCCTACCAAAAACACCAAAAAAAAAAAAAATAGAAAGTTTAATCAATACACACTTTGTTCATTGGTCCTCTGTGGTTAAATCCCATACTTTAACAATAAAGCAATGTTGTGTTATCAATAAGGATAAAAATAATATAGATGGCAGGAAGAAAATTGTAGATTTACTCTAATTACCAATGTGAATCTTCTTTCTTAGACACTTTATTGAAGTTGAGCTTTTATAGTATTTAACATATTGCTAGTAGTTTACAATTAACGTTTTCTTGTTTTATTCACAATTAATATTTTCTTTTGCACACTCTTTTTTCTTTTTTATACAATTAACATTTTCTTTTGCACATTCTTTTTCTTTTTTTTTTCCACATCATTTAATATCTTCCTCATGTTTTTATAAGTTATCTACATTCTACTTTAGTCATGCATGCACAAGTGTTTTTGAGAATTAACATATGTTTTTTTTTTGTTTTTTTTCCCACATCATTTGACCATCTTCCTCATGTTTTGATGGGTTATCTGCATTCTATTCTAGTCATGCATGCACTTACTTGAGAGAGTTAGCATAGGGGTTTTCCATGTTTAATCTAGCCACACGTGCACTTGTTTTGAGAGTTAGCATGTGTAATACTAGCACAACCGACTGGTGGTTGGAGAACGTTGAAAGGGTTCCATTCAAAACAAGCGTCGAAGGTATGGTATGATTTGAGTGCGTTCTCGATAATGACAAGTGAATATTAAACGTTCGTGGAGGTCGTGGCATCAAACGACCGTTCAGATATAAAAAATGAATGAGTGACACCAAAATGAAAGTGTGGAGAGTGTTTTTTAATGATATAAACGTGGTCTGCATATATTTTAATCCTCCTTAATCATTTGAATGAGTGCCACCAAAATGAAATGTGTGCAGAGTGTTTTTTAATGATATAAATGTGGCCTGCATATATTTTAATCCTCCTTAATCATTTGAACGTGGTAATTATGTATTTTTACAGTAAATTTATAATGTGATTAGGTAAATGTAAAAAAGTAAACATGTTAAGTGATGCCTTCATAAATGAAAGGAAGTTATGAACAATAAATCTGATTTTGGAGGATGACTAAGAAAATGCCAGCATCTTCAATGCTTAGCCATCATATTAGAATTTAAGATTAAAAGATCATTAATTGTGCCCATTATCAATAGGTGTAAGCCTTTCGACGTAATTATTTTGAAAATTAGTATATATAATATTATTTTGAGAGAATAATAAATGTGAATAAATTGTTTGAGAATTGAAAATTAGTATATGTAATGTTATTTTGAGAAAAAATTAATATATATAATATTATTTTGAAGGAATAGTAAGTGTAAATTAAATGTTTGAGAGTTAATATTCACATTTGTTTTGAGAATTAGCATCTTTAATATCATGTTAAGAGTTACTATATATATAACATCATTATATATTGTAATTAAACTGTTAGTTGGATTTTTAGTTTTTTTTTTTTTTTAATTATTATTTTTATGTGATTTATTAATTTTAAATAAAAAATGATTATATAACTTTTTAAGTTTTTTTATTTTAAAAACATAATTAAAAAATTGAAGATTTAAAAGTAACTTTAAATTAATCATAAATTATTTTTTTAAATATAATAAAAAATACAAAAATTTAATGAATATTAAAACATTTGTGATACTTTAAACCAATTTTTTTTTTTTTAAATTAAAAGACTGAAATGTTACGCTTTTTCAAAGTCACAATACAATTCAGTATAAAGAAAAAATGTAAAATTTAAGCATTCTATTTCATTAATCAATAAATTACATTTTTTCTTCATCGCAGTAAAACTAAAAAGATTACACCTGGAGTTCAACAACCGTCCAGATGCTTAACGAATGCATAAAAACTAGGCATCGGTTATTTCATATTGCTCATAGCTATTGAAAAAACAATACCATGTACAGCTAGAAATAGAATGACTCTAAAACGGAGCAGTCAGATCTGTATATGGGTATCCTCAGACTAACACTGTATCTAATTCAGTAAATAGACTAATATATGGGTATCCTCTCTGGCCTTCTCTTCCACATGTCCCACCTTGTTGTTCTCTACTAATTTATCCGGGTTGATCTCATGGGAGTCGGGACTCCACTAAGCAGCACGGAATATGGTGATCAGAAAACCAGCCAACATAACCAACACCACGACATTAATAACACCCTCTGTCATCTTTGCAGCCATATTCAAATTACCATGAATTATTTTAATATAGATCTAGTCAGCCGTAACAAAATCATGGAATTCACAAGGTTAAGAATAGTTATAGCATAGTGTGAGGATTGTTTATAATTAAGTGTCATTCACAGTCTTACTCTATGCACCATGCAGTAAGTTAATGATTGGTTTAGTGCATTTCTTTCCTGTCTATTAGATACCACATTATCACCATCTAATTGTTGGATATCATATTATCACCATCCAACTGACACCACGGAAAGTGCCTTTCCTTCCTATCTATTAGATACCACACTATTACCATCTAACTGTTGGATATCACACTATCACCATCCCACTGACAGGATGGAAAGGCAGTAAGTCAATCATTAACTTACTGCATGGTACACAATTTTCTTCACCACCAATGACATAGTTCCAGATTCTCAATGAACTCACCCAATAACAAGAAGCAGGTTGCTAAATAACAATGACAATAACAAACTGCAGGTTTTGAAAGTATAGGGAAAAATAAAAACGGCTTTTTGGAAAATACTTCCTGTAAATATGCCTTTGGCATAATTACAATATTTATTGAATGGCGTACTATACTAGCATATTTCCAGATTCACAATGAACTCACTCAATAACCAGAGGCCATGGAGGCTATGGGACATGGCAATGACATACTACAGGTTTTTGAATAACCAGAGGCTATGGAGGCTAGGCCATGACAATGACGAGCAGGTTTTTGAAAGGAAAGGCAGAAATAAAAACTACTTTCTGGGAAAATCCCTCCCATAAATATGTTTTTGGTGTAATCACAATATTTTAATATTTATCACTCAGTTTTAAAATATTGTTGGATACTATACTATCATTATCAAACTCACAGGATCAAAAGGCAGTAAGTTAATTATTAACTTACTGCATGATGCATAATTTTCTTTGCTACCAATGACATGGTTCAAGATAGGCCTCGCCTATTAACAATGACAATGACAAATTGCAGGTTTTGAAAGGACAGGCAGAAATAAAAACTACTTTTTGGAAAAAAAAACCTCCCTTAAATATATCATTGGAATAATTACAATATTTATTATTTATCAGTCAATTTTTATTTACTTTCAAAAAAATTATTGTTGGATACCATACTATATTTTTTTTTTTCATTGTGGCTCATCTTGAAGACTACATAATATGTCTTTGGCATAATTACAATATTTATTATTTATTCCTCAGTTTTTATTTACCTTCAAGAAAGTTGTTGTTGGATACTATACTATCTTCTTTTTTTTTCACTGTGGCTCATCTTAAAGACTACATAATACAAGGAGCAAATGTCATCAAAGCTAAATTTGAACCAGGGCGTGGCCAATACAAACAATTCCTCCCAACCATTCGGTCTACACTTCCTTGACCATATGATACTATCACCATCAGACTTGCAGGATGGGAAAGGCAATAATGACAATGACAGATTGCAGATTTTGAAAATACAAACAGAAGTAAAAACTATCACCTTGGAAAATACAGTAAGTCAATCATTAACTTATTCCATTATGCATAATTTTCTTGGCTACCAATGGCATAGTTCCAGATTCATAATGAATCCAATAACAAGAAGCAGGTTGATGACAATGACAATGACAGACTACAAGTTTTGAAAATACAGGGAGAAATAAAACTATAATTTGGAAAAAACCTTCCAATAACTTTAGTATAATTACACTATTTATTATTTATCACTCAATTTTTCTTTATTTTTAAAAAGTGTTGGATACCATATTATCATAAATTTAGTAAATCAATCATTAATTTACTAGGTGGAACATAATTCTCTTTACCAACAATGACATAGTTCCAGATTCATCACCCAATAACAAAAAAAAAAAGCTGTCAGCGATGACAATGACAGAATGCAGGTTTTGAAAGGAGAGTCAGAAATAAAAACTGCTTTTTGGGAAAAACCGTCCAGTAAATAGCCTTGGGCATAGTTGCAATATTTATTATCGCTCAGTTTTTCTTCACTTTAAAAATTATTCAACTCTTTAATGTGGAAGGTCTCATTTACTGGGCAACTCTTTGACGTGGAAACAGGTCTCACTTTAGGCGGCAGATATATGTATATTAAGTCTTTTCTATGAAGTGGATGGCCAAGGCAAAATAATCCACTGTTTTCAGTGGTAACATTATTTTACTGTGAGACAAATTGTGATCTCCATCTAAAATATAAACAGGAAGGATTATCTTTGATAAGAGTCCGGAAACACGATACGGATAACAAGTTATATATATATATTAAAAAAAAAAATTAAAAATATATATATATAATTATGAATTATACATTAAAACAAAAAAAAATGAAATAATTAATAAAATTGTAAACATTTAAATTTTAAATGAATGATCTGCATCCTCAATAAGATTTTGTATCCATGTCACATCCAAAGTAATGGATTTAAGTGCTAAATTCAAGGAATGAACAATGCAAGGTGTCCAAAATATTTGTGAATATTTATCTTCCACAACCATGGCAACAGCCTTGCAAACATGTGCATTATCTGTAATAATTTGCACAATGGATACTTTGCTTAATGAGCTTGTTGCCTTGCTAAAAAAACATGTTTTTCAGTCGCTGAACTTGTTGCTGCAGCCCCACTTCTAACAAATGGAAGACTAGCTGACCCTGTTGAAAATGAAGGAAGGGAGACAACATTAGTGGAAAAATCCCTCCCTTTCTTTTGCCCTCTTTCAGCTGCCCTTGATGATTGAGCCATCACTGTTGTAGCAAAGTTCTTGGACTGCTGCTGTAGAAAACAACTTGAAGAATGGTGGACAAATCCACGTGTTTGCCACTTGGAATCCCTTCTCACACTCCACCAAATCCCTTTGATGCACTCTAACTCTCTTGCTGCTCCAACCTGTGGGTGAAATGAAGCAAAAAAGACGTTTTTGAGGGTCCGCAGACTGCCTTTTTGAGGGACACGTGCCCTGAATTCGTGACACTGGTTGTTGAAGTGTCGGACACGTTTTTAGGACGTGTCCCGTTCCCAGAACACATTGAACCAACGAATCTGACACGTGTCAGGGCGAATCGTGTTGGATTCGATGGATACGTGACACGCAGGTGTTTAGGACGTATTCGGTTACTTAATTATATAATGGTTAGTGAAATCCTAATTTATTTGTTTAAAGTACATTTTTGAATATATAAATGAATTCAACCCTGAAAGACCTTAAGAACAATTAGATTATGCAGATTTAATAATTAAAATTTGCAATTCCACTCATTTTTCATAGAATTTCTGACAAAATTGGTCAAAAATATGCCAAAAATAATTATAAAACATAAAACAGTTAGACTGCTTATTTTGAGAATAAATTATGTGTGACAATGCAAAAGAGAGGGTCTAAACTCCTCTAATAGAGCTTTGTCAATACATTCCATCCTCATGTAAAAAACGCCATTTATCCCTTTTCATGATTTTTTTAAAAAATCAAGGTTCTTTGAAATCATACATTTTCAAAAATAGATAGCCTGTACAGCACTGTCTAGGACCACAGACCATCAGAAAACGGAAATCACTAGGCCTTTGGAGGCACTCCAACAGCGTCAAAATGTACAAAAATTACATCCCTCTGATGAAATGTGTTGATATCAATCTTTTGATTATGAAGAACAAATAGCAGGCAATCATGTAATAATACCCATTGTGTTCTCCAAACAGGCGGGATGGATTTCTCCAAGGGCGTGAAGAGGACGCATTCCTCCTACGCATATGGTTTACTCTAGCCATCGTGAACACAGATCACTGTTCTACTTAGAAATAATGGAGAAATTATTAGTTAGATAATTAAACACAGATCACTGTTTTACTTAGGAATAATGGAGAAATTATTAGTTAGATAGTTATGATTGTGTGTTTATTTAGGACTTATCCTAGTTTGTTCAAACTTCCTAGACCTAGTGTATTCATTTATATTTATGTATCGAAATTCAATGAAGCAAGTTGTGTTGCTTTGGCTCTCTCTAGGTGTAGCCTGCCTCACCTAAGAGCAGCAGGATTCATTCATTTGTCTTTCCATTTTTCAATTGGTGTAGCCTGTCTCACCTGAGAGCAGCAGGATTCATTCATTTGTCTTTTCATTTTTCAAATTGGTATCAGAGGATTTATTCATTTGTCTTTCCATTTTTCAAATTGGTATCAGAGCATGGAGCTTGGGTGATTTAATTTGGAGAAAGTTCGTGTTTGTTGAAAGAGAAGAGGTGCAATAAGTCTATTGGGTGTGAGTAGTTTGTTGTTGGTGGTGCGACCAATGCACAAGTGCAATAGTGTGGTGTGGAGTTGTGTCTGTGTAAAGCGAGGAGAGGCGGACCATCGCAGGTTGAAACTGTCAGGAACTGCGTTGCAACACACTGAGTTGCAACACACTTGCCTAGTGGGAGAAGGTGCGCTAATCAGCACAGGTGCCCAGTGTTGGAAAGTGCACTCGAAGTCATCAATTTATCAAAGTGTGGAATTTTGAATTGCAACGCATCTACATAGTGTTATAGAGTGCGCTAGAGCGTTTTGTGTTGAAGAAAGGTCTGTGGATCGGATCCACTACTGCAGATTGAGATAGATCGAAAGTATTTGATCCTGCTTCAATTGCTATGTTCTGGAGCTATGGCGATAGTTGAGCGTGTTGATTGCCTAGGCACGAGTGCTCAATCAAAGTGGTTTGGAGGAGCCGACTGAGAGATGAGCAATGATGGTGAATCCACTCTCATAAACCTATCTCAATGAAGCCAATAAATTGGATGGCTTGAATTATGCTAATTGGAAATTTAAGATGCAAATCCTGATGGAAGGTTATGGTGTATGGATGTTCCAAGATTCAAGATTGAAACAAACCAAAAAACAAAGCAAAAGTATTGTTAGTAAAAAATAGTATAATTCTTCATATTATGGATTGTAAGACTTCTACTTGGAAAACACTTAAGGATTTGTATGAGACTAAAAATACAAATCAAATCATTTTCCTGAAAAGTAAAGTGTTGAGTATTAAAATGGAAGCAAATCAGCTTCTTAGTACTTTTGTTGCAAGAATTAAAGAGTTCAAAAACAAGTAGGGAGATATAGGAGAATCAATATATAGTATTGATCTTGTTACAATTATTTTAAATGGAATGTCAAAAGACAATCAGATGTTTATAATAGGTATTGTAGTAAAGGAGAAGGCTCCCACTTTTGAAGAATTGACAAGTATATTGATGCAAGAAGAACAGAGGTGCATGAATTTGAAGCCTCAAAATCCAAACCTAGCACTATGGACAAAGAATAAATTCTCTAGAAGGAAACAGGAAGAAGGAAGTAAAGGTGGAAGCCAATTTTAGAGTGTTACAAGATAATCCCCCTGCGAACAAGTGGATTTCCTCTTGGATACTAGACCCCTATGACGAAGACAAAAAAGTGTTATTGTGGACACTGATTTTCCTTTTCATGAAGCTAAACTATTCAAAGAAGAAGGGTAAATACATTTTACTGACGTTTGTCCTTGCTCGATCCAGGCCGATCTTGATCTCCAAGTTCTTTAGAAGGTCCTGCAATACAATGAGCAACAACAACGATACTTCCTACTCTACCATGATTAGCTTCATAATGGATCTATGAAAGAAACATGTTCATGAAACATACACAAACTTTAAAGGAAACAGGTCAAGCATAGAATTATATTAATGAAAACAAAGTGAGATGCTTACAGCCATGGATGTAGGTGCAACAGTTTCACTAAGCTCTCTTTGTCCAGACCCTTGCTCAAATAATCCACACACAGAACACTGATGCTTCAATGATATTTCCCTTATGACATCATAAGTTTGATGTTTCACAATGTCTCTCCTTTCACCATGAAGAGGCCTCCTTATATAGGCTTGGAGAGGCCTAACCACTTAAGAGATTCTTGGGATAAGTTGAGGATTCTTTTCCTTTAGTTGTGGATCTTCCCTAAAATCGATCCTTGACCTCAGTATTCAAATCCAACTGATTTCCAAGATAAGGGAGATCTTCTCCTGATTTTCTCAATAGTCAAACATTCTCTTAAACAAACCATCGCTCCCCCAAAAGGGCACACACAGCGTTGCAATGCTTCCCCAAAGAGGGTTAGGGAGCGTTGGCGCTCCCTAACAGTAGGTAGGGGAGTACTACCCAAATTTTCCTAAAAGAACCCTAAAGCTCCCCCAGAACGGTGTCCAGAGTGCTACAACGCTCCCCCAAAGAGGGTTAGGGAGCACTAGCACTCCCTGACAGTGGGTAGGGGAGCACTACTCTTCAAACTTTATTTTTAAGTGGTTTTCTCAATGGCAAAAGCTTTGTACTCCTCATCAGATGATTTCTCCTTCTTAAACCAGTCTTTGAAGGTGTCTTAAGTGTTCTTATGATGTCGTTAGAGACACAACATAGGGAATATGACAGTATGATGTTTGCGACCAAAAATGTGACACTTGCGACACTAATAATGATGACAATGGATCATCATTGAAGTGAGTAATTTTGATGTGTAACAGATTGCCCCCCAAAGTGCGAAGTTAGAAGATAGAAACTGATGACTGAAGTACTTTGTAGACTTTTTCAAGCAAAGGTACGGACTCAGAGAACCTGATAGAAGTTGCACGCAACCATCAAACAAATATTATAACATGTTTCAAACCCAAGGCAGGCATGCCTATGCTTGAGTGATAAAGACTTTCAAGGTATGGCCGCCATAAAATACACTGCAGATCCATAATTATATTGACAAAAAGGTATATCCACTGAAGATACAATGTGAATCTACACTCCTATGACCTGAACTAATTGTAGCTACGAAGAATACGCAGTGGATCTACGAAACGACAAGACATAGCCACGACCAATACAAAGTGGATCTATGTGAGTGTATGTGTCAACGTTCAAAAGAAACTCCGTCGCAACCTGGGCAAAGTACATATATGAGTCATGAATCAACCTAAGGTCTTCTTACCGATCCTGATATAGTATGAATCTAACCACGTGAATAGATGTCCTGATGTCAAACATGACAGAAACCACTTGATTACCGGTCAATGAGGTAAACCGTTAACAAGCGCGAGGAAAATCACCATTGATGTCAATGATTCCCAAGGTACTATAGTACATTCCAACAAATGTGAATGGATGAGATGAAGTCAAACATCTGTGGAATCATTCGATCAGAGGTCAATGATGTAAACCCATTGTCGGACGTGAAGAGGCCTGCCATTGAGGCATGTAGGTCCCAAGGTACTAACTGGTTTCTAAGTCTAGCTCCTGGATAATGTGTTGAAATCGAGAGGAATAGACTTGTTGAAAGAGGGCCTTGGTGTATCCCCCATCAATGACACGAAACTGACACAGAGATGTAATTGGTGGATCAAATGAACATGGACTAACACGGGATTGATGCAAGATATTTGTGATGGCTGACTCTCGAGGCAGATACTTCTCTTGAACACTGAGACAAAACAGCAGAAACATGACATGGACAAAAACATCATGATGCAGTGAATACTGTGACTTTCGTCGGGTGACCCAAAGGAGTAAGAAAACTCAAAGGATTGGTTCAGTGCAGAGGTTCAGCGGATTAAAAATGCATGCAAAGACAAAGTGTTGTGTTCAAGGGCGACTGTAAGAGTTACTGGTAATGTTTTCAAAAAACTGATTAGCTTACTTCCTTCAATTTTTTTCCCCATCCAAATAGACGAATACCTCTTTTTAATTTAACGAGCACGAGGATGGTAACACATGCTCGATATAACTCACCTTCGGTAAGCCCCTCTTCATTTGTTTAACAAACTAGAAGAAGTAAGGGTTTGGTCCCATATGGGCCCTTCAATGTATGATTGTTTAACAAGTCCAAAGAAGATAAACTCGGTGATTTTTTATATTTAGAGAGTTTGAAAATGACTTAAAGACAACTCCAGGGTTGTCATTTTTCGTAATGTGAGTCTCACAAGGCCGAAAAAGAGATAAATTATCACTCGAAAGACGCCCTTTCAAACCTTTTAACGAGTGGGAAAGGAAGCAAGATCACTCAACGATCTTTTCATGTTTAGAGAGTTTGAAAAGAGCTTAAAGACGACTCCACGGGGGTTCTTTTTTCGTGTATCCATGCGAGCTCGAAAAATAAATAAAAGGTTGCTTAGTTACATTCTAATGTTTTTACGAGCGCAAGAAAGAACAAAGACTAAACTCGGTACTCTGCCCCTAGCTTGAAAGCTAGTGGCTTAACTCCAAAATGATCATCAAAGGCTGGAGACATGCCTCCCAAGCTTCAATTCATTCACCGACTTTGAGGTAGTTACCAATTTCTGTACTAGATGGAGAAAAAGGACTCAGGTGGATGAAATGAAGGTTCAAATATGAGACCTAACGAAATACTCGACTCGACATCTGCAGATTTGGCGAAAGACTCAACCTGACAGGAGAGACGACTGTTTCATTTTTTAACGAGTTTGACACAGGAAAAGAACTATGCTCAAGACCTCTGTTTCATTTTTAACGATTTTGCCACAGAGAAAAAAAACTATGCTCAAGGCTTTGAGTTCAATCCCCGTATCTCTGTTTTATTTTTTAACGAGTTTGTTACGGAGAGGAAAACTATGCTCGTAGCCTCTTCTTGATCATGGCTTCCAAGAGGATAATGCTCTAGAAGGACACCATGTCAAGGGACAAAACTCGGTCATGGCTTCCAAGAGATCTTCACTGGATGGAAGAAGAATGCTCCGGAATGAACACATGTCGAGGGTCTCTCCGAGGGTAAGGAGATCAGACTCCAATAGCCCTACCGAAGAGATCACCGTGTCAACTACCAAATCTAATTTATCTGGGTTGATCTCATGGGAATCGAGACTCCACTGAAACAACGAGAAATATGGTGATCAAAAAACCAGCCAACATAACCAACACCACCAGATTAATAACACCCCCCTATCATCTTTGCAGCCATATTCAAATTACCAAGAATTATTTTAATATAGATCTAGTCAACCTTAACAAAACCTTGGAATTCACAAGGCTAAGAACTTGCCTAGTGCATCATTAGGTGTCATTTACGGTCTTATTCTATGCACCATGCAGTGAGTTAATGATTGGTTTATTGTCTCTCCTTCCTGTCTATTAGATACCACATTATCACTATCTAACTGTTGGATATCACACTATCACCATCCCACTGACAAGATGTAAAGGCATTAAGTCAATCATTAACTTACTACATGGTGCATAATTTTCTTCACCACCAATGGCATAGTTCCAGATTCCCAATAACAAGAGATAAGCTGAGGAATGACAATAACAATGACAAACTACCCGTTTTGAAAGGACAAACAGAAATAAAAACTGTTTTTTGGGGAAAACTCTCCTATAAATATGCCTTTGGCATAATTACAATATTTATTATTTATCACTAAGTTTTCTTTACCTTTAAAAAAAAATACTATTAAATACCATACTATACTTAGATTTTTGAAAAGAAAGGCAAAAATAAAAACTACTTTGGAAAAGCCCTCCCATAAATATGTCTTGGCATAATTATAATATTTTATTATTTATCACTCAGTGTTTCTTTATTTTTAAAAAAATATTGTCGATACCATACTATCATCATCAAACTGACAGGATCAAAAGGCAGTAAATAACAATGACAATGACAAACTACAGGAAAACGGAAAAACCCTCCCCTAAATATGCCTTACATAATTACAATATTTATTATTTATTACTCAATTTTTAGCTTTAAAAAAAAACTGTTGGATAACATATCAATCATTAACTTATTCCATGGTGTATAATTTTCTTGGCTACCAATGGCATAGTTTCAGATGAATCTAATAAGGAGAAGCAGATTGTGGACAATGACAATGACAATAATAAACTGCAAGTTTCGAAAAAATAGGGAAAAATAAAAACTGTTTTTGGGAAAAACCCTTCAATAACTTTGATATAATTACACTATTTATTATTTATCACTCAATTTTTTTTTACCTTTAAAAAAATATTGTTGAATAACATAATATCATCAAAATAACATAGTATGAAAACTTAATAAGTCAAACATTAACTTACTACTTGGTACATAATTTTCTTCATCACCAATAACATAATTCTAGATCAATAACAAAAGGGCAAACTGTCAGCGATGAGAATGACAGAATGCAGGCTTTTTGAAAGGAGTCAGAAATAAAAACTGCTTTTTGGGAAAAACCCTCCCGTAAAAAGCCTTGGGCATCATAATTGCAATATATATTATTGCTCCATTTTTCTTTACTTCAAAAATTATTCAACTCTTTAATGCGGAACAGGTCTCATTTACCGGCATTCCTTTGACGTATTTAGGGGCAGATATAGTGGTAAATGGTAAATTAAGTCTTTTCTAGGGAAATAATCTACTGTTTTCACAGTAGATTATCTAGGGGCCAAGAAAAAATAATCTACTGTTTTCACAGTAACATTATTTTGCTGGCTAATTCGTGAGACAAATTGTGATCTCCATCATCTAAAATATAAACAGGAAGGATCATCTTTGGCAAGAGTTTAAAATTGAAATTCATAGAACCACTAGTGAAATTTTGTTGCGATGGATATTCCATTAAACAGAAATAAAATCCTCTTTATGAAGTTAAANAAAAAAAAAAACAATTTAAAACTATCATTTCGGAAAGACATTCTGACTGAGGAAAATGTATAAAACAAAATTAAATAATAATGATAATTTTTATAGGAGATGAAGAGAAATTATATTATCCACATGTATATAGCATTCTAATATTTCTAAGAAAAAGAGGTTAGGCCAGTTTAAAAGTTTTATGTTTTTTACCATTTCTGACAACCATTGTCAGAATCTTGAATTCTGTTATATAATGGTTGGTGAAATCTTAATTTGTTTAACGTATATTTTGAAATATATAAATGGATTCAATCCTTGAAAAACTTTCAAGACAATTCTATTGTACAGATTTAATAATTGAAATTTACAATTCTGACAATTTTCAATAAAATTTCAGTCAAATATGTCCAAAAATATGACTAGAAAAAATTAAAAAACTTATAACCTTTAAACTACACATTTTCATAATATGTAAAGGTCTAAACTCTATCAAAACTTTTTCTATACATTCCATCCTCATATAAAAAAGACCATTTATCCTTTACATGATTTAAAAAAAAAAAATAAGATTCTTTGAAATCATACATTTTCAAAAATAGTTTAGCTTGTACAACACTGTTTAGGACCACACACTGTTTAGGACCACAGATCATCAAAAACAGAAATCACATAAAAAACTAAGTTATAACAAGTTTTACCATCTTGAAAAAAATTATAATTAAATATAAATAATTTGGGTTGAACGCCAATAAAATAGACATTAATAAATTTTATTTTAAATATTTTCAATTATGAACCAATTTAATAAATTTACTTAAGCTCTCATACTGAATATTGTTTGACACTTATTTTAATGTTTTAAATGGGAAGAAAAGATATAAATAATCCATTTTTTTTAATATTTTTATAAAATGCATAATTAAAAAAATATCAAACTTTATTTTGGATTTATTTTTAAAAAATTTAAAATAATAAATGTTAAAATCAAAGTAAAATGAAACAGGAAAAAAAAAATTTCTAAATAATTTTTTTTAAAATGTAATAAAACAAAATAATTAATTTTTCTTTATTAAATTATGTATATAAAGCAATGTAAAAATAAAATCATTAATAACCTATTTAATATATTAAAATATTCAATTCCATCACTTTTTAAAAATTTATAATAATAAATGTTAGAAATCTATTTCATCATCAACCTCTTAGTAGATGATGATTAACATTTTAGTGGACTTTAATCATCATCATTATATAAAAATATTTAAATTTATCACTTTTTAAAATTTATAATAATAAATGTTGAAATCAAAGTGAAATAAACAATTTTATTTATAGGTAGTTTTATTTTTTTCTAAATGTATAATAAAATAAATAAATAATTTTTTCTAATTGTGAATAATTTTGTCTTTTATTAAATTGTGTGAATAATTTTTTCTATGTATATATAAATCAATGTAAAAATAAAATCATTAATAACCTATTTTTATAATTATCATATATGAAAATGATTATGAATTTTTTTAAATGGAAATTTTTTTTCCATATAACCTAGTTGCTCCAATGTTTTGATATATTATATTAAAATATAATTAAATATACATTAAAAAAAAGCATTTTAATAGATTAAATTAAACCAATAAATATGCACTACATCTAAGCTATGAAAATGAATATAAATAAATCAATATATTATATTAAAATATAATTGAATATAAATAAATCAGAAGCGATTTTAACCCGTTAAATTAAATAAATAGATATGAATAAATCTGAACAAATATCTGAAACCATGAAAATAGCGTTTCAATCAAAAAGCGATATTAACAGCGTAAATTAAATAAATAGATATGAATAAATCTGAACAAATACCTGAAACCATGAAAAATAGCGTTTCAATCTGAATACCAATAAAATAAACACCCAGCATTAACATTACATAAATACATCTGCACAAAATGTGAGCAATAATAAAGGAATAGATCTGCACGAAATCTGAGCAAAGGTCTGGAACAGTTGAACATCTTTTCAAGTTGGCATCTTCAAATCCAAATCACCAAATAAATTAAAATTTCATTACAGTAGTTGGGAGATATCTCTGTCCAGAACTATTTTGGCAGCGAGGTGATACGTTTTCTCTGTAGAGTGGACGGCATCCCAGAAGACGTACTTGGACGCATCCGGACAAACAAATGAAGTATTGGAATTGCAAGTCCCTCCCACCTCTATTAATCCTGTTCCACAGCAGCCTCTGTTGGATTTCTCAAACCCTACAGCAAACCCATTATAACAACCAAGTTACAACAGCTAATGACAGCAGCATTACAACTAATAAAAAAAATGTAACAGCAGCCTCTGTTGGATTTCTCAAACCCTACAGCAAACCCAGTATAACAACCAAGTTACAACAGCTAATGACAGCAGAATTACAACTAATAAAAAAATGTAACAGCAGCCTCTGTTGGATTTCTCAAACCCTACAGCAAACCCAGTATAATAACCAAGTTACAACAGCTAATGACAGCAGAATTACAACTAATAAAAAAAATGTAACAGCAGCCTCTGTTGGATTTCTCAAACCCTACAGCAAACCCAGTATAACAACCAAGTTACAACAGCTAATGACAGCAGAATTACAACTAATAAAAAAATGTAACAGCAGCCTCTGTTG
>ML813333.1:75619-97603 GCA_009831015.1 Picea engelmannii | reverse complement strand
TGGCTTTGACATCTTCATGTTATTGTGGAAATATCTTCAATACTTTTGGAATGCATCAATAATATCTACTACTATTCTTTCTTTCCCTCTTGGAGTGTTTTCATGGATTCCCATTTGCTTGACATCTACCCCATGAATTGTTCTTCCATTATTCTTGGATGTTCATGGACTTGCAACTTCATATTATGTTGATATTTATTTTCAGCATCTCACTATTATTCGGATCCCTCTGATCCAACTCCTACATGACCCAATTATATTTCCAATCATGTTTTCTGAGTAGCCTTGGATAGTTAACATCAACTTCCTTCTTGAGGTACTTGATTTATCCCTTCCTTAGCTGATCATATCAACACTTGGATTTGCTTGATGGGTATTACTTTCCCTTGTCTTGACCAATCTGATTTCAACCTACCTTGCACAATCCAGTTCTATCATGCCATAAATAATGCCCTTCATACCATGCTTCCACTGCGCACTCTGGTAACCATAAGGGAAGCATTACTCTCATTTCATAGCTAATCCATGGATATGATGCACTCCTTATCCAATATGCAATAAGCCTCTTTCTTTATCTGATTACTATCATTCAGGTAGTCAATTCCTTTTATAGTAGATTTGACTCCCATGTATTGCTTAATCTGTATATTGGTTTCTTTGGGAGTGAATGCACTTTCACTAATTCATTCACTACATGATCTATTCCTCTGTCTGGATTCCATTGAATACTTGTGAGGAGGAAAGGGTAATTGCACATATAATAGCGACTAAGTTCCACACAGATCCTGCTATAGACTCGAAATTGGAAGTCAGGCTAAATCCCATTATGAGGGATCTAGTCATCAACAGGGGAGTTGTTAAGAAGAAACAGAGCAAGCGACAGAAGAAAGAAACCACAACTGAAATGACTGAAAGTGTCGGAGAGGATCAACCGGTCTGGTTAGATACTCTAAAGGAGGAGATCGCTAAGCTGAAATGAGTCCTCAAATAAAATTAAGTACATTTCAACAAATTTTGGACAACTGGTAGTAGAGGAAAGGGGCCCCAGAGATGATAAACTTGTTCTTAAATTGTCCCTTCAAAATGGGTAACTGTTATTTTAAATCATTCCCTTTTTGTAACTTATCTCTGTTTTTGGAAATATGCGGAAGTCCGAGTGTTTCGAATTCTACAAATAATTCCTCTCTCACTATATATATATATATATTATCTCGAGGAAGAAAAAGGGGAAAAGGAACCCACCCTCTGTGTAGGAAGACTTTTTGTAATTTTGGGATTAAAATGAATATATAAATGCAGAAGTGAATTTTGGACTGTTTGTGAAAAGATTCTGACAGGTGGTGATATGAGTCTTGTTTTCTTTCATGGCATGTGTTTCTTGTAAGCTTATATTTCACTTTCATCTATCTGAATCGGAGGAATATAAAACCCAGAATTCATCTCTGAGATGCTCTCGGCTTAGCAATTTAGACTATATTTATTTCTTCTCAAACTAAATCTGAATTCATTTTAAATAATGCTCCGATGTGGTTGTGTGTTTCTTTTTCCTCTAATACCATGCAAATTTTCTATTAAACTCAGACTCATTGCCTTAATTAGCCTTCTCCTCTTGATAGTTCAATTTTCTGGCAATGCATTGTTCATTCCAGACTCCATAGCCCAAATGTCATCTCCATTCCTCTAGTCATTCAACAACAAACCCCAAAACAAATCAAATCTAGCCAATGTTTTCTATAGATATACCCAGTGACACGAGACAACCCTAAAAAATGCGCTGCAAAAAGAAGATGACGTTCAAACAATATAAATGTCGCAAAAATCCGTTGCTTTCTGTTGTTGTTCGCCTTCCAATTGACTTTGCGTGCACAAATTTCAATCAGTGCACCTGTATTTACCATGTGTTGCAACATCACAAGGTAAATCGTGCTTCATGCGCTTCAAAACCACTGTGTATCACTTCTTTGTCGCGCCAATAACTTGCACGCACTACTTTTGCGTTGCGCGCCAATATCCATTGTGCACATATTTTGTATCACGCATTGATATTCCACATGCATTTCGCTCTATGCATTGCACCATACCAAAGTTCATTATACCTCCACCATGCACAATAATATGCGCGCACCATTGATTACACTGTCGCGAGACAACTTATACTCATTTTGTGCGTGCACCAACCAAACTCCTATGTGCTTTGCAATATTGCGCACACCACGTGCACCATTACTATGTGTGTGCACATCGTGCAATGCTAAATTTAGCGCGCGCATCCGCACAACAATATTTTTCCGCGCGGCGCCAAAATTTTCCGTGCACACCTTGACACCATATTTTTCCGCGTGGTACTAGATTTTTATCACGCACCTGCTCGCTATCATTTTTTCGCGCAACACCAAAATTTAACGTGCGCATCAGCACGCCAATACCTTGCCGTGCAATGCTGAATTTTACCTATCCCGAGCTTTTCACTGTGCCACATGAATTTTTGGTGCGCCCAATTGCGCACATTCACCTTTATGTGCATCGATTCCTCTTGAATTCCGCTGCAGAAATTGGGGTTTTTCCCTAATTCACCATAGACATTCTGCAACTATGAAATTCATTCAATTTCACCACGATAACATCAACTCACCTTTGTAACAATAGATCGTTGTGGGGGAACGGATTTTCCCAAACTCAATTCACGAATTGGGAATTTTAATTATAAAACTCGCTCCAATTGTCATGGATTCATTGTAACTTCAAATTCGACCAATTCCAAGTCTGAATTTGCTAGAACAGATATTAAATCAGTGATATCTCATTGTTTGGCTGAATTTCTCCATTTTCTCGTGAATTCAACCACAGAAATTGGGGCTTTTCCCCATTTCCGCCTAGTTGTTGTTTACTTTTTACCATGGACGTTCTACAAACTGAAATTTGACCACTTCGAAATTAATCTTCTGTGAATATTCACTTCAACTGAACCTTTCCGTCCCATCTAGGCTCAGTGTTTGTATTGAGGCTTTGATACCAATTTGTAACATCCCCAGCCACCAACAGGTCGGGCCATGCCACTACTCAAACGCTTTACTTAGCTCTGAACCTGTTTTGTAACATCCCCGACCATCCATGTCGGGTCACGCTACGCCAGAGAACACAACCGTTCTCTGTGCGGAACATACTATAACATACTCAACATCCAAACTGAGCTATGCCACATACAATTTTTCTAACTGCATGCAATTAAAAATATATACACACAGAACTCTTGCGGAAGCTTTATATATAAAACATAAACATACAAATACATATGTAAATGAACGAATTCATATTGAAATAATAGTAACCGCATACATGCAACATATACAGGAAACGCCCATAAAATATAAACACAGTTATAAATCATAAACAGGATAAATCCGTAAAACTAAGCACGAAAATAATAATGCAGCGTGTAAATTTATCACACAGTCGACACTTATCTTGGTAAGAGTATCACCAATTGCGTGCAGACCTTCCACGAACCTCCCAGCCTTAGACCACACTGTTCATCACTCTCAACAGTGAGTCATCCTCGAGCTGGGACTAAACTCCACCCAGGTAAAGGGTTCCTAACCAGGCTAATGGCTTATGGAAAACATGAAAGACTCCATCACAGGTGCCTACTCAAATTAACAACCTACAGTCTCTCATTCCCCACATGTCTGTCCAACCTAAGGAAGTGTTCCCCTTATCTGCTCAACAGTCTCTCGGCTGCCCCACTTCCCTTCCAGGGCTTTAGCAACAGGCTAGACAGGAAGTCTCAGAGTCTTGTAGCTGTAGTTTAGCACCTTCAGGAAGTCACCTCCCAATAATTATCTCGCCCAGATAGAAATTACTCACGGGCCTGACAACCAGCCTCTTCAATATCCCACGAGCCTGAAAACCCGTTTCTTCAGTCCAGGTCCCCGGCTAACCAGCTACACAAACCTATATGGCCATGGATACAAGCTCTGGTACAGTGACAAGAAGTATGGAGGATAAATGATTGTGTGAGTGAAAATAGTCATGTCACCATGGTTGAATGAATAATAGAAAGAATGATGGAAGAAAGTGTCAGAAATGAACTAAGTCCCCACAATATGTATGCATGTCCCCAACTTGACACTTGTCATGTTGGGAGCTACTTTGGTCCACTTGTCCCCAACTTTATAACTTAGGATAACATAATTATCCATACTTTATACTTTAAGAAATATTAATATAATATTCCTTTTTGGCTTAAGCTCCCTAGCTTAGACCTTTTCCTTAACTTTTGGCCCCCACTCTTTTCTCGACTAGTGGAGTTTGGTCCCCCATCTCTTTGATCATGGTCGGTCTGTGCGCAGTGATGTATTTTATATTAATCATGAGACATATACAAAAATAGGTGCATTGGCCTTTAGCATCTAGGATCTCTGGCCTTAATTCAAAACATAAGCATCCTATATTATAATAACTGGCTCACCAGCCTATAAAACACAACATATACATAAAGGCTCCCTGGCCTCATTATCACGCACACTTAAGTTTGATGCGCGCGGTATCCTGGAATGTGCCCATTTCATCATTTTTACTGCGCAATACCTGCGCGCACTATGCCATTAAAGGTGCATACACAATTATATCAAAACAACTCACCAACTTAAGAACATTATTATATTTACAATTGGTTCAGCCTGGGGATATTACAAACCAACTGGAAGGACTAGTTGCTCATTACATTCTGCACTGACTTTGCATACATGGATGCCAATTTGATTTACATTGCAGATCCATGTGAAAATATACCAAACAATTGTCTTTGGCCATGAATAGGCAAATACAAATGCGGTTACATGCCAAAAGTTGTCATAGTCACGAACAAGGTCCAATAGAACCAGTCTCAAAATCAATCTGAAGATAAATGTATACAATGGAGTACAATTTGATCTCCCATGATCATTGAAGTCATATAGGTACTGGTCCAATGAAAAGGAAGCAACAACTCAGGAAAGTTACAACCACATACTGATGTCTTCAATTCTTCTACACAATCCGCCAAAGGTGCAAGTCTACATCATGTGAATAAAGGAGTTGAGGTTGAACACAATGAGACATCGTTTGATTACTGGTCATTGAGGTATACCATTAACAAATGCGAGACAACCTACCAATAATGAAAGTAGGTATCAAGGCGTTGAGTACATTCTTACAAGTGTGAATAAAGGAGTTGAGGTCGAACACTTGAAAAATTCATCAATCAGGAGACATTGATGTATTCCCAATTGTCGATGGCGAGAGAACCTACCACTAATGACTACAAGCCTCAAGGTACTCATAAGACTCTAGGTCTCATTTCCAGAATTGACGAGTTGAAGTCAATGGAAGGAGACCCGCTGAAAGGAGAGCATTAAGGCATCTCTCATCATTCAACACGAGGTACAAAGCAAGAGCTTCATGATTTGGAGGAAATCAGATGAAGGACATGTTCACGAACCAACGACCCTGTGTGTTTTTCACGTGTGCCAAGTGCAAGCGGTACATGAAAAAGACCCTCTAAATAACAACCCATGAAGAGAACTGTTGACAAAGGTGAGGAAACCACCAATAGGGCTAATGGAATCCAAGACACTACACAAATCCCAATGTGTGAATATATGTCTTGTCGTCTAACATAGGGGAAACCACCCAGTCAATGACCAATGATGAAATGTCGACTGTTGGGTTCAAGGTTACCTACCAATGATGAAATTAGGACCAAGGTGTGTGATAGGGATACAATATCATGTGATTCTGAGACAAACTGAGGGTATGGCCGACATGCAAAGTTAAGAGTTCCGAGGAATGACCAACACAAGTTGATATACTTCCTTTGAACAAGAGCATGAGATGTATGGAAGACTCTAAAAACATAGACTCAATGATGGAACCATGAGATGCAGGAGGCATCAATGAAATTCTCCATAGGGACTGAAAGAGTAACCAGTCGGTAGAGAAAAATCTATGTAATGAGCTCAACTTCCTAAGGCCATGCTAAACCTAAAATTATGATGACAAATGGACTCAATAACTTTTTGCTTTGTTCAAATGCAACACAACTACTGCCAATATAAGATAATACGCCCTTCACGCCCGTCTTTTTTTGTTTTTTCATAGACAAATGAATGTTATGATACAGAGGAGGAAACAAGTGTTGCAAGTAAGCAAAACTAGTTCCAGCAGTGGAACATACCTATGCTCAATGCAAGGAGATGCATGCGGGAGATGAACACTCAGGGGAATGTTCCCTCCTGGGTATAGGGTGTCAAATTGCGAAGGATGTAAATGAGTCTTTACGTGGTTGAGGATGCAAAAATTGCTGAGGCAAACGATTTATAATGCAAAGCGAGAACCGCCTATAGGCTCAATACTCCAAGCAAGGGAATGAGATGCAATCACAACTTAATGCCAAAAAAGTCATTTTTCATGATCTTTAGTCTACTTGGTGTGAAAAAGGGATAAACTTGTACCAAATAGACGTCCTTTCAAATTCAATTTACGAGTGTGAAAGATACAAGTTCACTCGACAATCTTTTCGCTTTTTGAAGACGAGTTGGAAAATAGCTTAAATTAAAGTCAGTTGGGAGTCCTCTAGGTATAAGGCAACATGTTTATGAGTGAGAAATGAGGCTCAACATAAAGTCATGTATTAGTTATAAGGGATTCACGGTCCTATGGAACACAATCTCTGCATGGGCACCAAATGAAGTAGAGGATCTAACTAGGGCACCCATGTTTGGTAAGTCTCTACCACTTGATAACGACACATCTTATAGCAGATGGAAGGTTCTATGTCGCAACAAATGAGTTCGTACCTAAGGCATACGAGTGACAGTTATAGGTTAATGCAAAAGTGCATTATGGAATGTATACCTATCATATATGTTGGGTAGTGAAAATACCTGCCCGTGGTTATGAACGACCAACATAACGTTGAAATCCACAAGAATCCCTGGTAAAAACTACAAAAACCAACTCAATCCACTGTTGTATTAGTCCATTAGGAGAAAAAATGACTCAAAACTATAGAAAGTGGGTAAAAACTGTTATAAATAGTAACAAAACCAAAAATTACTATGTCATTTTGACATTTTACCCAAATAGTGAAAATTGGAACAAAATACCTCTGATTTTCAACTAGTGATTGCGGGAGCGTCGGGCGACGAAATCAGAAACCGTCTGGACCAGGTAATTCCTCTTTCCCTCCTCTTCCTTTCTAGTGGATTAAATTTTTAGATTAGGTTTCAAATTTTGAGTAAATTAGGGCACAAATTGAGTAATTCGGTGTACGCAGGCTACCATTCATCGGGTCGCGTATACGTGAGGTTATACGTGACTGTGTAAAATACAGGGCACATGTACTCAGCCCTATACATGACTGTAAATATGGCAACCTGTGTACAAGTTCGTAATCAATGTTTTCTATGGTTGCTAACTCAAAAATTGCGTTTTCTTTGGAAGGATGGTACTAGAATGGAGGAAAAGGGAGAACGAGGAGGTAGATGTTGTTGTGGACAGAGATCCAGGGGCCCAAATGGCCTTGAAACAATGTGGCTTATATAAATTTTGGGCACTCAAAGGGATGAGGGCCCAGGTGAGGTTGCTTGAGATGCTTGTGGATTACTGGGATCCTGACAGTGAGAGCTTCAACCTCGATGGGAAACCATTGAGGACTAAAGTCAAGGATATATACTTTTTGACTGGGTTATCGCGTCAGGGTGAGGTGGTGAACCTCAAATCCCAGGGAGCTAGGAGCGGAATGAAGATAGAGGAGTACATATAAGCTCACTGTGTAGCAGGGACCCCAAAGGTCGCGAGTCAACTCCCCATCCGAGTGATAAACAATCTCAGCCTCAAGATTGTTGTCCTCGTGTTGACCAGGATCACAGGATCGACTTCGTTGCACCAGGCATCGAGGTCGCTCTTGTTCTATGCTATAGAGTGCTTGAGACCCACAACATATGATTGTTATACCTCACTACTAGCTAATATAAAGAGCCAGTTGACATAGTGCAAAGAGGGTAGCAAGAGGAACTTCGGGTTTGCCTCTATCTTATGCAACTTTTTCTTCGAGCGGGTTCTAGGTTTGGGACCTAGAGTTGAGATTCTTCCCATAGGACCTCACGATCCAACCATGGCACGGTGGACCGGGGTAATGAGACGACAGGGGGGAGGTAGGGTGCCCACACGCTACAATGAGTATTTCTTCTACTAGTGGAGGCATTAGGTCGTTGCTCTGGATGACTACCCCTATGAAGGGATCAACTTCAGAGGGGACCTTGACATTCCACTCCCACCAGGGATCACCTATGGGGACATAGGTATGTCAAATGTTTTTAAATATTTTATTTTTTTATATTTTTGTATAGTGAAACAAAAATATTTTTGGATGATGCTTAAGTACTAACTAGATACTTGTGTAACACAGACGTGGGTTCGCGACGGCTAGACGGGCTTCCGCGACATCGTCGGAGGCACCAGGGGGATGAGGCGGAGGGAGGAGAAGCAGAGAGAATCCTTCAAAACATGTAGGGAAACCTATCTCATTTGACTCATAGGATTCCAATGGTTCAGGTAGAGGATCTGTCGGAATCCATGAACGACAAGTGGTTGGTGTGCTTAGAGCTTGGGTGCGACTCTTTAAACATCTCACAAACGCCGTAGTTTGTTATCATGACACACATCCGATGCCACGGGCGTAGATGTCATGGATAATGTATTATCAGTTGTATATGTGTATTGAGGGTGTTAGCCCCAATTGTGTACTATAAACATCATATTTTTTTTTTTGAAATCTATATAAAACATGGATCTTCGACTTTACTTATATTACAATGTGTACATCTATGAGATTATTTTCTTTTCTTTAGTTATGTGACAAATGCCAATCTAAAATGAAATTAGCACAAACATCAAATACATAATTAGAACTCCTAGGTATGTGATAATAAGTAATAAAATCAAACTGTCATTCTAAAAGATGTACCCATAGGAATCTTCAGAGTAAAGTAGGATCACGCACGTGGTAACTGTCGTTCATACTACTAACTGGAAATCTAGGCGAACCTCTAAAGAGAGAATACCGTGTGAGATAACATCGCGCAAAAGTTCTATAACAACTCTATATTCAGCCACATTATTCATGGATGGCCTTAGGCATACGCCACTTGAAGACACTAGTAGACCCTCATGTGAGTAAACCACCCAAGCGACGGAAGCTAAGTTCCATGTATGACGACTGGCTCCATTTGCGAATCCTAAGTAGACCGAAGACTCCGTTGACATCTGCCAACCAAGGGAAAACTCGATAAGCAAGCTGAAGACGAAAAAGAAAGGGAAAATATATATACACTAAATTACATTAGTATACAAAGAGTTCCGCCCAAGCTTGGGGCTCAAGCATAATAACGTTTGAAGTAGAGCCCATTCCTGGGCTCAACCAACATATTCCCTTCATAATATTCTAACTCATAGGCTCCTTTTTCTAAGACACGTCGCACAATATAGGGACCATGCTAGATGGGTTTAAACTTGCCTGCCCCCAAGGGTTCTTTGGCTTGATCATATAAGAGGACCAAGTCACCCTCCGCGTACAACCTAGGACAAAAAAACTTATCGTACTAAACCTTGACACATCTTTTGTTTGCCTAGATAGTTGTAGAGGCGTCTCGACGTTGCTCATCAAGACTCTCTAGGTGTACAAGGCGTCGCTCGAGATTAGAAGTGTCAGGTAGGAGCGCGACTGCCAACTTGAGAGAAGGGATTTTGCATTCAATAGGTAATAATGACTCCACACCGTGTACTAACTGGAAAGGGGAAAATCCGGTGGCAATATTGATCGAGGTTTGATATGCCTAGAGTGCGAGATATAGCATAATGTGCCAGTCAGACTTACTCTGGTTGACAGTTTTTTGCAAAATGGTCTAGAGAGACTTGTTGATGGGCTCTACTTGTCCATTTGCCTAAGGGTAATAAGGGGAAGAATGACCATGTTTAAACCCCATCTTAGATGCTAGCTCTTCCATCATTTCCTTATGAAAGTGACTACTATGATCAGTGACAATCTCACTCGGGATACCGAACCAAGAGATAATTTGATTGAATACGAAGAAGGCAACAGTATTCCCATTGGATTTAATTGTAGGTATGACCTCATCCCACTTAGTAAAGTATTCGACGACCATGATAATGTGTTGGTGCCCCCCAACTAAAGTTGGGTTGCAATCCATGAAGTCCACCCCCCACTTGGTGAAGGGACTGGAGATAATGACTGGGTGAAGAGGGGTTGGATGCGAGCACATTTTTCGAGTGAACAACTGGAAAGGGTGACACTTCTTAACCGCTTCAACATAATCTTTAAAGATAGATGGTCAGAAATAACCAGCTCACAAAATTTTATGGGTTGTCACAAGCCCGGATAGGTGACTACCACAAGACCCACTGTGACAATCCTTTAGGATTGACTCGGCTTCCTCGTGATTTCAACAACGACGTAGGATATTATCTATTCCCCAACGATACAAAGTGTCACCAACGATAGTGTAATTCTTAGCTTGGTATCATACACATCGTCAATCATCTCGTGAGAGATGCTAAGGGAAATTCAAGGTTTGAAGATAGAGAATGATGTCTCCATACCAGGGGTCGAACGAAGAGAAAAGGAAAATGTGTTTGTCCATAAATGAATCAAAATGGATAACATCCTTATCTAATTGTGGAAAGTCGGATATTAACTCCACGAAGACTAGTGATTTCTTGGATTTCACAGAAGCGAAATCAAGATCAAATTCTTATAAAATGATAATCCATTTTTTTATATTTCCCCCATATGATACACCTGGTAAGGACGTATTGAAATGGATTGACATCAACAACCATAGTAGTCTTGTAAAGCAGTATATAATGGCGTAAACGTTGGACTACGTTAATGACAACCAAAGCTAGCTTTTCAACATGAGAATAATTAAGCTCAGGACCGACTAAGTTTCGATTAAGATAGTAGATGACGTGCTCGCAGAGTTCATCATCCTCCTAAACCAAAACCATACCAATCGTCTCTTCGGATGCGGTGATATAAAGAAAGTAATCCCTACTGTAGTCAGGGGACTTCAGCAGAGGCACTGATACCAAGTCTTTCTTCAAAGCATTGAAGGATTCTTGGGCTTGATCATCCCAGATAAAAGGGGTGTCCTTCTTCAAAAGATGCATGAAACCCTTAGTGATATTTGCATAGTTTACTATAAATCGACGTTAAAATTTATCTTTCCCCTGTAAACCTTGAAGTTGTCGAATAGTGCGCGGGGGAGGCTATCAAAGTATTTCCTCAACCTTTAACAGATCTACCATGATCTCGGTCTCAGAAACTTGAAATCCCAAAAGACGACTAGACCTAACACAAAAGATGCACTTAAGAGGGTTCAATCGGATTCTAGAGTAACAACATCTTTCAAAAACTAGCCGAAGGTGCGTAGAGTGATCCTCTCTCTTACGAGAGTGAGCAACAAGATCGTCAAGGTAAGTTTCAACTATATGCTTAATATCGTGGAAAGAGAAGGTCATAGCACGTTGGAAGGTTGCTCCGACATTTTTAAGGCCGAAAGGCATTTTATGGTATGCAAAAGTACCCCAAGGAAAAATAAATGTTGTCTTGTGTTGATCCTCAGGTTTAATTTGAATTTGGTTATACCCTGAAAATCCGTCCATGAAAGAAAACACTTCGCTTCCCGCACACTCGTCGAGAATCTGATCGACGAAAGGTGTCGAGAAGTTTTCTTTAGGACAGGCTTTGTTCAGGTCACGAAATTCCATGCATACACTAATGGTTCCTTGCTTCTTATTCATAGGAACATGATTGGATACCCATTCAGTCAAGGCAACCGGGTAGATGAAGCCAACATTAAGTAGTTTCTCTACCTTTGCCTTAATAGTAGGGGCCTTCTTGGGATTGACAGCTCTAAGGCATTGTTGAACAAGTTTTGCATCTAGATAAGTTCTAATCTTATGCTCGACAATACGAGGGTCGATTCCTAGCATCTCTTCATATGACCAAGCAAAAACATCTCGGAATTCTTTGAAGAGTTCGATGTAGATCAAAATTTATTCTGGCGAACAATCCACACCGATATGTATGTTTTCAATCTTTCTAGGGGTACGAGAGATATTGATCGTGACAGTAGGAGAGATACTCACCATATTTCCTTCAGCATAAATGTCATGCATATCAAGTGGAACTACAACGTGATCGACTATCTCACTCAAAGTAGATCAAAAGTCATCTTGTTCGATTATTTCAAGCTCTAGGAGGAAATAAGAGCGATGATGCATATCATCCCAAGGTTTTTCGGAACCATTCATGGCTTCAATGATGACTTCATCCTAGGGAAAATTCTCATCAAGGCATTCATGTGAACAAGACAACGAAATCGATAGTGGCATGGCCATTCCAGCATGTGACTAACCTTCGCAAGACGAAGTCGAGGAAGGTAGGGTCCAAGGATCGTTAAAATAGGAAGTGCAGAAATGAACGAACCTCTCTGACAAAATAGGCCTACTGGACATGGAGCAAACATGATGAATCGACGCCATGAAGTCGAAAGTACCCATAAGGGAATAATACATTCCGACACCAATATTCTCAGTTGCCGGCTGAGAATTTTTTACCATGGGGATCGACGGTCCAACATATGCATTGGGACTAGCATACGCAAAGGACAATTGGTCGATCATCATGATCTTCCCATTGAGTGGAAAACAAAGAGTGCGGAAAATTGATGACACGATGATAGTCATAACATAGGTCCAATTGTGTCCTGGTAACAAGTTATAATCAAGATCCACATGAACTACCTCAACATCCACCTCTACTGTATTCCCACCTAACTGGATTGGAAAGGTAGGAAGAATACGGTGAGGGCGGAAGGAACGACCATCAAAAGAAGTCAACATGGTCAACGATTGAGAGAGAGTCAGAGATCCGAGAGATTTCCAACAAATCAGGGACATCACACATGTAGCGGTGCCTTCATCAACAACCACACATTTGATGGTATAATTTGAGTACCCCACATGGATTTGGAATGCCACATGGTAAGGCAAGAGAGGCTTCACATTCATGACGTCAAATTTGATAACTTTCGAGCCACTGGGTTTTAGAGCTCCTAACACAAATAACAAGGAATTCCTCTATGAAGGACACGTTTGGAGTACCTCTAGAGCCGACATCGCACAAGGGGTTTGACCCAAGTCCTCAACAATAGAGTAGTTATGGGTGGATCTAGCATTTGGATTGTGGGTAGAGTGCTTGAGTACTCCTTTCAGAGTACGAGGTAGTGGCTCTATTTTTTTGATATGTAAAGTCATCTCCGAAGGAGGAGGAGGAGATTCTAGACCAGGTATATCATGTGAAGAACTATAATCGTGAGATCGAGTGGCTACATGAACTTTATCATCGACCATATTGATACACAAACGATCATCGTCTTGCGACAACGGGTTTTGACTCCCACTGATCACATTTCCAATGTTTCAGGAGCTCGAGGCTGTGTGTTGGTTATGTGGGAAAGGATTCGTCAACACGACGGGCCATAGAGATAATAGCCTCGCAACTTCCGCAAGTTTGGGGCATAAATGAGTAAGGTGATTGTCTATACAAAGCTTACAGGGAAATTTCACCTTACGTCTCTCTTTCTTGCCCTCTCCAACATTATTATTTGTCTTCTCATTATTACCATTGTCCTTGGGTTTATTATTATTTTTCCCGCCCTTACTATTATTATTACGTCCTTTCTTCTTATTCTCTCCCGGTTGCTGGTTACCATTTGGGTTGGTCGATGATTGCACAGAATGCACATCCGTCAACTGAGTGGGATTGGAAGACACAGATGAATATGGCCATCTTGTAGACTAGTTTAGAGACAACTCTTTCAAATGGCATGTCACCGAGTCTGCGGATTTTACATTGGTGGAGCCTATAATGCCATCGACATGAGGTATGGGATTTTGTCTAGGGTCATAGGTTGACCTCGGTGCATCCAGAAGAATTTGGTATAGCATCCCATACTGAGAGTATATAATATCTAACTGCTAGGCTTTGAAGATCGCTTCTTCCTCAGTGGTAACCCCGAATGTAGCAACATCCTTCGAGATAGGAGGCTGCAAAGACTTAAGAAACCATTATAAAAGAAAGGTCGGGGGTATGGAGGTCTTAAACAACCTCTTCCATCTACACCACTTCTGGATATGATCTAAGATATGAATGGTTGTGTCCTAGTGACGCAGGCATGCCAACCGGGGGCACGTCTGCTCACAGGACCTTTTACTTCCTTCTTGGCCCGAAGAACTCAAAGGTTCTCTATTTCCCTATCGGGAAATATTTCATCCACAAAAATCTCTTCAGGGACTCCCCTCCTTCTATCGGGGTTCCCACTATCGGGGTTTTGACACCCACTATGTTCTGGCAACTTGGATCACCGATCCCCGATCTCCGATGCGCTCCCTTGTTGCCTTAGTTCGCCTAGCTAAGCCTTTAGTCCATGCGACCACTCTCTATAAGACCTCAGTCTTATATCTGTTCCGTCGAGGTTTTGGACTTCAAAATCCTGATGCGCTTCCAACCTCCGCTAGCCCCGTGCTAAAAACTTGGTCCCACGTGACCTCTCCTTATATGACCGCAGCTATAACTCCCATCAGGGTTTCGGGGTTTGAAATGTCGAAATACTCATGCCTTCAAAAATCGTGATTCCCCAAATCCTGATGCTCCTTTTTCACGATAGCCCTCCTGGCTATAGGTCTTGGCCCATACGACCATTAACCCATGACCATGGACTTACCCCATCGGGGTTTCGCATTTCGCGGTTTCAAAGTGCACAAACCACTTGTCACTGGGATCCCCGAAATCCCGATGAACCAAACTCCGATGGACGTTTCCTTGTCGGGACTTTCCTCGATGGCGTCGATCTCTTCTACGCGTCCTCTCAATGGATGGTCCCGATCTCTCCGGGGTTCGGGACTTGAAATGTCTCAACTTCCTTGTCCTCAGGGACTCCGATTTCCTGAATTCCCGACTCTCGCCAGATTCCTGACACCTGTACTCCACTAGCTCCTACTGTGGCCCACATGAATCTCCTATCGAAATATCGCGGATCACGATTCCAAACTGTTCGTGTATCTCGTTCTCAAAACCTCCGATACGCTGAACCTCGACTCTTCAAGATCTTCTGACACGTGTCCCCACTGATGGACGGTTCTGATCTTGTTAGGATATCGCGGATCACGATTCCAAGTGACAAGATTTCTCTATGCTCGAGAACTCCGATTCTCCGATCCCCGAGTCCTTTGGATCTTTCGACACACGTCCCAGTCGATGGACGGTTCTGAGCTCGTCGGAATATCGCGGATTACAATCTCACGGTTCTTGTCACAACGACTTGGAGCTTCGACTTGCGAATCCTCGATACACGATATCACGTGTAGATCCGATGGTCTACGTGACTCGGATCGATGACTCTGCCCCTCCTGAGCTTCGAACCTCTTCCACACTTGCACTGTAACCTCCCTGCACCTCCTTGAGATCCAATGGCCCACGGAACTTCGCGAAATCTCCTCAAAGGATTCCGACCATCCGTTCATTCTTTCGTAAGTCCACGGGATGACTAAATGTCCCCTCATGAGACTGGCTCGCCTACTCGCCAACCTGCGACGTCCTTGCAACTTCCAGTCGCACTTGTCTATACTGAACTTCAACAAGTCAGAGGCCTATCCTTCCTGAGTTTTTCACAGTTACTCCGTCTCTTAGAAGGAGAGAACTCTTTGCACGCACTCCTTGCGGCAACCCTTCAACCTCAACTGAAGGTTGAAGTCTCTTGACTTTGCGCACCCCTGCAGCAACAGTCTTCCGATACTCTGCTCAGAATCACAACTCTGAGGCTTAGCTTGGCCTGCGCACTCCTTGCACGACACTGTGCCTATCTGCACCTTCAGGATGGATGAGAACAAAAGCTAACTCTAATTGAACCCTTCTGTCAATGCACTCCTTGCGGACAATTCAACTGCACTCCTTGCAGGAATCCACTAGCTCAATTTGAGAAACAATTGAAACTCATTCACTCACCCTCTCAGACTTCAATTCAACCATGAAATCACATACACAGCAGATAGAAAATGCATAACAGGAAGTAAATACTCATGAGCATAGCATTTAGCACACATACACAGAGAATTACACGACATACATGAATCTGAATCAACTTCTTCTATTAATTCAAGATCTGTACATGGGTGTTCTTCTACAGTTCTCTGCTTCTCTCCTATGCTCTGGATTTTTCTAACTCTTCCTGAGTTATCAACTACTATTACAATGATACAATGAGGGTGTCTATATCCATTTTCCCTCTTTCTTCTAGAACTGTCTAATCTAATATTCAAATCTACCTACTTACATTTACTACTATAAATGCCTCTGACTATCTTAGACGAGAGCGGGGCGCTCAAGGTCTGATTACATTTTACCAAGGTGCCTTCAATAAATGATCTCATTTATATTTGTGCATCAACTTCAAGGGAAATTCAAAAACTTGCGCTGGATGTCTTCCAGCTGTCTTCCGCTTCCACGTTGGCTTGCTTATCGTGAGGGATGCTCCTGCATCACCTAGCCTAAATTCGACATAATTTCTAGGCCAACATCGCAATGAATCGACAATTGGAAGTGGTTAAGGAAGACTAACACCATCTGACTAAAGGTCCCATATGCCCCCCTAGGTAGCTCTATATACGATTTTGCAGTGACCCCAATGAGGGTGCATTGAAATAATCTCAACCGAATGGAATCGTCATTAAGGGAATTCGAGGAGTACCATAGGTGAAAGGTAGTAACATGATCACCTGGATCCTCGACATTCTTACCTTCGAATTTCAGAATGTTTGAAGGAAGCTTGGTGGGGATGATGGGGCATGTAGGATCATGACACACAGGTTCATTCATCAACTTAGACAAGTCTGGAAAATTAAGCATGGACATAAAAGGGAGACGAGGTTGCGACATCTAGCCCCAAGCTCCGTGGAAAGATTGTGCTTGAGGAACTGCAATCCATCTAGGGTTCTAGTAAGCACCATGGCCCTGTCCGGGATTGTAAGACCCTCCTCCAGGATGATTCATAAGAGGTTGGTTGGGCATCATTCCAGTAGGAATGTTCATATGGGGGTTATAAAAATCCCCCCCAGCCGGATTGGATTTGGGTTGGGGGTTGCCCAAGGCGTGAAACTGACCTCCTATGGGGGTGAATATGGAGGATAGGGTTGGATTCATCATGTCAAATGTGTTAGTTGGAATTGACACCAAGGAGGTAAGGGTATAGGATGAAACTTGAGCAGAAGCTTGTCCGCCAGGTTGGTTGCTCCACCCAGAAGCAAGAGGATTAGACCTGGGGTTAAAAGTAGGAATTCCTCCCATATTAGGAGTCATTTGAGGGATTTTAGAACCTCCAAATGAAAATGGAGTATAAGGAGGTGTAGTTCCCCCAAGTCCAATGCTAGCATTAGGGCCAAAAACTGGGATGGAGTTTTAAAACCGTGAAGTAAAATTCGACATATCATAGGAAAAAAGACTAGAGGCCATAGGGATGGACTGAACATTATATCCCTGTGAGTGACCAAGAGACCCAAATGGGTTCGAGTCAAGAGATTTAGCATTCACTATAGGACATGCCATAGTAATGATAGATGCCTCCGACACTACAACCAATGTGGTTGTGGGAGTCTAAGGGGTGCCATTAACTATAGTAGGTGTGGGAGTCGAAGGGTTTCCAATGTTCTAAGGACTCGGTTCAATAATCATCCTTTTAGAATCACAAGTTTGAAAAGTGGAGGTGTGTGTACCACCTCTAATAACTCTACGCCTTTTAAAAGGCAAAGACTTGAAATACGGTGGTAATTGTAACAAGCGACGTGACCGATGGGAAGGCTGGTCCGACTCCACGATGACTTAAGACTCAAGATACAAAAAATAAATCCTAGGGCCAACTAGTAATCAAAGAGAACACCAAAAATCAAACAACCAATATGCACACAAACGGGGTAAAGTGGCTGAAAGGGGCCTCCCTCCCTAAAGAAGGTATGTCTTGCCCAAGAGGGGCCTGCGACTCCCTGCTAAAGATCAGAGGTAACAAAATCAGTTATAAAGGCCCTCATGGGCTTAACAACCAGTCAGTCAGATCCCCTTGAAGAGGTAATCCTCCATAAAGGTTGTGTGTTGTCCGACCCTTATCTGACCCAGGGTACTTGCAAAATAATCCCTGCAAGTAACCTATGTGGCACCTAAGTCAAGGAATTAAGCAACCAATGTATAACCGATGCACATGCGAGCAATCATAAGTCAGGTCCATCATATGGGCAGGGTAGCAAAGCCCGAAACCTTGAAAGTACTGCCTCTCACGGAGGTAAGGGAACTAGCAAGATCCCCAGATACGATTAGATCCCCATAAATATCTCTGATGCTAAGAAGGTATTAGGGGGATATCCCTTCAACCAACCTTGCGCGACCTCATGATTAACTCCAGTGTGAGTGGAGCCTCCTGATATTATCGATTATACAATGGATTTGTCCACTCCCTTTGTCAGACACATATGTTGATTTAATATCCTTGGAGAAGTTTACTCACAAAATCCTATTCCAAGGCACTAAATCCTAAGCTAGTTTGTGCACCCTAGAAAATAAAATCGTGACTAATCAATTTTAAATTATAGCATTAATTTTAGTGGTTGTGCTTACTCAAAAACGTATGGTAGTGAAACTCATGATGTTATGACTCAACAAGTAAAGTAAATATGAATACAATGTAAAGTCATAACTTCAATTTTCAATGAATGATATGCTTCTTAAAACAAATGCAATTTTCAATTTAAACTTTGCAATTTTGAAGTAAAAATGCAATCTTTCTTTACACGCGCTAAGATAATGACAGAGAATTAAAAGATCAAAATGCCAAGCAATGCAAAATGCCTAATATTTTTGTATTTTCAATATAAGAAAAATGAAAATGCATGGACTGAACAACAACTTGATATATAAAAACTCTACTGTGTATAGAAACAGACAACTCAAGTAGGATACCAAGGAGCAAAACACCCAGCCCAATGTACAAGGACAATTAAAATGAAAAAATTCCGCCCAAAAATTCAACCAAAGACAGGTTTCATGTCATCCCATAGACACTTAACAATCACTACAGAGATCCCAGAAGACTCAACAATCGACAAAACCTACCCAACACCCACCAAACCCAAAAAACAAGCAAATAATTCTGGTGTACGTGATTGTTCAAGGAAACAACATGTATGTACGCATCTTGCAGAAGGATAACACGCGTATATACGTGACTATCAAGCAAAAAACCACATATATGTTTCAAAAACAAAGCTAGGCAAGAGAGAAAGCTGAAAAACTCAGACCTAGAGTGAATAGAGGTTGTCAAGCAATGATACGACGAGAAACACAATAGGAACGAGAGAAATCTAAGGAGAAAAACACTCCAAACCCCAAGAAAGAAGATTCAATCCCCAGTATGGTCATCAATTTTGTTACAAGGAAAATCTCTCTATGGCTAGGGGTAAACCACAACAAACGAGAATGATTGCAGAAATCAACTCTATTCTCAATTATGCTATATGAACGAATGTGCTAGCAAGGCAAGATAAAAGGCCTACCTCTCTAGACGTTCGATGAAGTCTATTGTTGATCACTTGACCCAAAGAAATATACCTGCAACTGGTCCTCAACAACCAAGCAAAGAAAGTGTATGGTGATAATATATGATGTTAGCACATTCAATAGCATAATCCATTAATATACATAGCAAATACGCCCATGGAATAATAATTCAAATATTTTCAATATATCAATTGGACGGGAAAAGAGTATTTCTATTAATATATGATCAGTAGAAGTGAAAATGTTACAGACTTCCATGTCAACACGGTTCGGAACCAAGAAACTAAGTTCCTTCCAGCTGGGCCTCCACCACTTCAATCCTCCACCAAAGACAAGCTCATAAAAGAGAAACAATGAAGTTCTCAATCAATAAGGGATGAGCGTGGGGGATGAACACTGAATTCAGACTTAAAAGACAAAGGGATGCAGACTCAATATGAAGTAAATAATTTCTCCAGAGTAACTTTGCTCTCAAAGTTGAATTCTTTCTCCTCTTTTCCATAGCTTGGAATTGACCCATTTATAGCCTTCAAATGGAACTGAAGGGTTGAGTCGAAATGTTTCCAGTATATGGAAGGCCAAGGATCATAGATCTCCTGTCATGACATGGAAACCCAACACCATTTTTCATTTTTGGGCACAAATCTCGATGTACGCAGGCTATAGTGGTGTAGCCTGCATATACACATGTTTTATAGTAGGAAAGGTGCGTACATGTGGAAAAATGTATTTTTTAGATCTGTACTTTGCAAAAAGGGATGAAAAGTCTGCATAGGGAAATGGAAAAAGGCCCTCTATGCAAGATTGCATAGGGTGAGGAAAATCTTGTTATAACACCTCGATTCCTTACTTGAGTATTTCTTGCATAAGCTCTAAAGTCTACAGTCTTATGTCCAAAATTGTTGCAAGAAAAACAATAACCAGGAAAGAAACTTTGAGGCTTGGGAGAAAAGGGTCTTCTTTGAAATGGAGGTCTTTGATATGCTTAATTGTCATGTCTTGATTGATCATGGTCTTTTACTGTGCTATTTGAATCCTTTGAACCATTTGTATGACTTTTAGGTTTTTCTTTAGTCTTTCTTGGTATTTTGAAACTCTTTTCTTCTTCAATGTGTTTCTACTTATTTTCATACCCAATACATGTCTTATCACTGAGAGATCTTTGCTAGTTGAAGATGTCTTCTAAGGTTGATGAACTTTTCTCAAACTTGAAGTTTTTGGCAGTTGTCCTTTTCACTTCTTCTCTTAGAGAAACAATTTCAAGTTCTTTTGCTTGACATATTTCTTCCTTCTCTTTTAGTTGACTATTTAGGACTTTTTCAATTTTCTTGTCCTCTTCTATTTGAATCATAGCATTCTGCAAGTTTGTGCTTAGTTGGTCATATTTCTCCTCTAATTTATTCTTCAATGTTTCTTCAATATTTTTAGCTACTTCTACTTATGCCTTTAAAAAATGACAGTCTTTTCAATCTCACTTAGCTTCTCTTCTAATAATCTATTATTTTCTTGATACATCTGCAGTTGTTCCATTAGCATTTTTTTCTTCTCCTTTGCATTCCTCAAATCATCTAGAGCACTAATTAGTTCCCCTTCAAGGTCTACTTCAAATTCTACTTCATCATTCTCTTCTTCTTGTGAGGCATGGATTTTGCTTTCATCTTTATCTTTATCAAAACCGCTTTTATTTTCATAGGTACATCTAATGTCACAAGGATTTAATTTATCACCAGAAGAATACTTACTTGATTCGAGTTTCTTCACCTTTTCTTCATTTGTTTCATCAACTACATGTTTATTTGGGTTGTCATCCATTTTCTTTGATGTTGCTTCTTTCTTTGGTGTATCTTCCTTTTGATATTATGCACATTCATGCATTACTTCCTTTGTGTAGTTTTGTCGTAGTTTGTCCCAAAGCTCATTAGCTGACAAATGCTTTCCAACTTCATTTCTTTTCTTTTTAGACTCTGATAAGCCCCTTAGAATTATGTGCAATGCCATTGCACTATATTTTTGTAGCTTCTTTTTTGTTTTACCCTTTGGTCTTCCTTTTGAAGTGGTGTAACCATCTAATACTGTTTGCCAAATTCCAAACCCCTATTCCTGTAAAAATGCTCTCATCCTTATACTCCAATGAGCAAAGTTTGATCCATTGAAAAATGGAACTCCATATACAAACTAAAATTCATGAATATCCATGATCTTCCTTCCAATGGTTAGACTGTTCTTGAAGTAACATGCTCTCATACCAATTGTTGGAATAT